>JAVFBZ010158820.1:0-38711 GCA_032466195.1 Katharina tunicata | reverse complement strand
AATATTTTTGAAAAGGACTTATCAGAACACGAGCTCGGTGATTTCGGGACCGGTGTTATTTTAAACTTTTTAAATGCGCCTTGACCAGACCCTCTTCGCGGATCGTAAGTCAACGCTAGAGGTCTGGTTCACGCGAGACTACACCTTGACCAGACCCTCTTCGTGGGATCGTAAGTTAACGCGAGAGGTCTGGTTCACGCGAGACTAGCCAATGAGATGCGTAACCATATGAATGATACACGGATGTGCAGGTTCACTGGCGGTTTTTCATATGATATTCCATCGATTGTATTAGTCAATTAATACCATAAGATATGAATATGACTAGTATGGATATTAAATGATTTAACACGCATACCAAAATTTTAAAAAGTGGACTGTGATTGGCTGCGATATGTATGGATATATAGATTCGAATTGATATGCAGACTCAATATCGACTTCTGTCCAATGTCTTCAAGTGACATAGCATTACGCAATTAGCCTACACACATAGACTTTTGGCGGTAATTCTCTTTCATAGAGATTGGCGATTTGGAACTTGAAAGGCATAATGACTAGTAGCGCCATCTGATCAAAAAATATCAAGGGTGACTATTAATTCATAACACGCTGTTCCGGGTGCCCTTTTAACTTCAGTTGGGGCTTCTTTTGACGTCACCTGTGACAGTTAAATATTGTTTTAACAGTTTAGGTGTATATTTTAGGTTCAGAGTTAGATTTAGTGTTGTTATGGTTGAGTTTTATGGCTTTATGTTTAGGGTTAGATATTACGTAAGAGTGGCTTCCTTCTACACTTTTACTTTTTAAAGAGTTTATAAGGAACGAAAACTCGGTAGAGATTTGCCATCGCTAGTCTGCAAAGCCTGTATATAAGCTGGATGAAAAGTGAACAGACCAATGTTCCAAACACAGAACAAATATACTGTGAAATTAAATTATGCAAAATATTACATGTGATTGACGGACCGCGAAATATTTATGTGGAAAGCGGCCCTTAAACCACGTACAATATCAACAACAACAGACCAATAGCTCCATCTGATCAAAAATGTGTAAGGCGTCTTTATTGCTATTGGTATGATTATATTCACAAAAATAAATTTAAAACGTTTGTAAGAGACAATTAAAGTATTAAATAACTCCACTTCTTGTTACAAATTTTATGAAAGGTTCATAAGTAAGTACAGTCCTGACTCCTGAAACTAGCTTGAGTGCAGCAAAACGTTTATTGATATCAATATATGGTATGTTTTGTTTCCTCAGACAAGAACTTGACATGGGGGGATGACTGCGTTCTTAATTTACTCTGAAGGACTGGCATAAGGTGTCCTATAAGTAAAGAAAATGGGCAATAAGCAGAGGTGGGCCTTTTATTGGTATTTTTTCATTCATTTTTACACCTTGTGTTGATATGTATTAAAACTAAACCTAAATTGCCAGGTGCAGTGTTGTTCTCTGTGCTTCCATTCACCTATTTGGCTGGCATGCTATCATATATATGAGTGAAATAACTGTAAGAATTGTCCAATCAAACATACAGATCACCTGAGTACTTCATTATACACCAATCAAACTTAAAAGTTTATATATGTTACAAATTATAATACTGTTATCTGTGCATGTCACATTGTCATTATGTTATGCTTCTTGTTTAGACTGATTGCTTCATTTGAGAGCTGCAAAATCTGTTAGCCATTGAAAGTTCCAGGAAATTTCAAATCAGCAATGCTTTGCTCAGAAAGTTCAGCAAAACTGTACAAGTACAGGGTTAAATGCTTTCATGTAGTGTTACGCAATAGGTAGAAACATTATGTTATACTCAACTCCAGTGAACTGGATGAAAGTGTAGCTTCTGGCTAGGTCTTGTTTAGTGTGTGAAAAACGATTTCCTGTAATTGTAGTGGTTAGAGAAACTGTTTATTCTTGACTGGTGATGTCTTGCAGATGCATCACAAAGAAGGGTTATTTATCAAACTGCTGCTCTGGAATGCATCGGCTGCAACTGCTCTGCGTCAGATTAGCTCAAACGTTTTTTAACAAGCACTAGGTGTAGAATTCCCTCTGCAGCAGAAGCTATTTTCAGAAGCATCTCTTGTTTCCATTAGCCTCAATTCCACTCCTTTCTTTTTTTTTTTCTCCAATCCATTCTGTTACAATCTCTGTTACTCTGATTTAATTGGTTCATTGCCAAGCACCAAACAAATGCTCGTGATGGCAGCCTACATGTATGTAGGCCTATACATCAGTGATGTACATTTGTTAAAAATTTAAATTGTTTTTGGTTTATTGTCTTTAATTGTCTTTCTTTTCCAACAAGTTATATGTAATAAATTGTGCATATTTTATTAAATGCATATATTTCAAATTCTGATGTTTTATGATACCTTTCACTGCTTTATGTCTCATTTTTATTTGTGTACATCAAAAAATTATATTTTTGAAAATTCCTGCACAGTTTAAATACATAATGTCAAATCTGCAGCATTTTACACAAGAGGAAAGCTAATTTTTCACTATCCTAAAACTTATTGACATAATAAGAAGCTGCTCTGTGGCTCTCCCTCTTCCAGTGGCACACAGGGGTATAGCAAGATCACTGTCAGGTTTTAATAATGTTTCAACCTTTATAATGTGAATACAGACAGAGTCACTAAATATGGTATAAATGACACATATCTCCCATGATAATATACATGTAACTGAAGGTTAAGGCATTGTCTAGAAAACAGTCATGTTTGCTTTGAGAGTAATTGTGTTGTTGAAAGATAATTACTGACTTAACTGTTAGGCTATAAGCATCCCTGTTATGATGGTTGAATCATTTTGATGCCATGTTTAAAAGACAGAGATTTTAAGCTCGACACTCAAATTTCAGATAATTCCTCTGGATTGAAAGGGACCTTTACAGTATACGGTAACTATAGGAAAATTATCAAAATGTAAAAAACTGCGACATGCCATAGTAAAATAATTTTATTAAAAATTAACCGCACAAAATGAATCAAAACTGAATTGCTTGAAAGTAAATAGCTAGTTTTGAAAACATTATGTTATTTTCTGGCAGAGCCTTCCTTTCAGGTTAAACAGATGATTCTCCCTTCTTTTCTCTGAGCATATGAATGGCTAACAGAAGGATGCTTCCATCATCCTAGTGTAAAATCTAATCAGTGTGTTATTTCTGTGTACTACCATTTCTTTAAAGCCTGGATTTTCAGTTGCTTTCTGGGTAAAAAAGGAGAGTTTAACTACAGTTGCGTGTTACATATAACGCTGTAAGCTAACGGAGTGAGACATTTTTGTCTGACGTGTTACATAAGTGTTAAGGTCATTGTCACAGTCTGCTAACCTAGCCCCCATCTTCTCTACATTGTCATGTCTGTCTGCTCCTAGTGTTAACTTCCACTCTATCTTTGTCAGGCACTATTACTAGAATCTGAAGTCGGCGTAGCTTGAGTCTCCTGCAGTATTAGCCTAAAGTTTACAAGAAATTGTACATTGAACTGTTCAGATTAACTTCACAGTTTTCCTGTTTTAGGCCTACCCGTAAAAAACATTTGGTGCTCATATTTCAGTGATATTATTTTACTTTAACATTTGTATCTGCCTAATAATTGTTACACCCATGAACAGTCAGAAAAAAAAGGTTTTCTTTAATTTTCATTACATTGGGGACATCCAGGTTGGAAAATTGTACATTTTTGATCATATCAGCTTTGTAAGTTCACTCAATTGTAGAGATTAAGAGAAGTGGATTTAAGTCTAGTGCCTGGAGGGTTAAATGCAGGCACTGTATATGCTGCTCACTGATATCTGCTCTGCTCCTAGGATTGTCCTCAGCTAGGCTCTCTAGCGATCATATTGCCTGATAGGGGATGTTATCTAACAAGAGACTAGGCTCACCACTGATCCTTCTGAAGGGGCTCTTCTCTGCATAATCTATTAGTTCATCAAGTACAGGTAAGAATTATCAACTGACAAGAATAACAGTGCAGGTACATAGTATTGTCTGCTACAGGTATAGTGTGACCCTGAGTTTGCTTAATTTAAATTGCGCTGAAAGACCCATGTCAACGTGATCAAATCTGCTGATGTGCATTGCTGTATTGAAATAACGAGGGTGGGAAGAAGTCACTGTGAGAATTTTAATTAATTGACCAGTTACTGGTACCAAGCAATCTGAGCCAGACACTTGGATATTTTGACATGTACAGGGCTTAATGTTTTGGGAGAGCAATAATTCTCCTTCCCCTGCTGCTTCCCTTAACCTCTTTGTAACTAAATACTTTGTTAAGTTCTAACTGACAGATAAATGCTCTTAATTACTCATTAGCCTAAATATTAATAACTCGCCTGTCAAGTAAAATTAATCTTATAAAACCTACTAGATGAGCAATTTACATCTAACTTATACCATTTGGACAAATTAATTATGTGACAGATAAGTGGCCTGTTATCAAATCGTGACATGCGTTACTTTTCTAATAGTGTCAGTAATTGTTCACAATAATTACTGAAATGTCCTGATAAAACTGTAATTAGAAGTATGCCTGTAAAGATGTGCAAGGATGAAGATCGTAAAGCTCCTGAATGTTTATAAAGTGTCTTTAAGACAACCTGACCATGTGGTGACAATTTTCTCTGTGTCAACAACAACATAGCCGCAGACTTTTGTGAGAGGGAAGTGCCTGAAACTGGCCGTACTGTGACATCTGTGTTGACATGATGATGTGAACGCGATGTTTGCGACACACGCTGAGGATCGTTATTGGAATCTCTCAAGCCGCCCTGGTTATGTACCCAAACACACTCTGTGTGCACACCTCTATATTTGTTATCGGAAGCTCCCCCCAGCTCTACTGCTGTCCAAGTAACAGTGGAGACAAGAACTTAACAAACTTTACCTTGTAGAACTCAGGCATATATGTGAATAGCCCTGGATTGTTTTTACCTATGATCAGCCTGTGTCTCTGTTTTACATTGTTGTCCACTACTATAGAAGAGCCTGTTGACAATAGTTACTGGAGAAATATGAGCAAGTCGAAATCTGTATCGGAGGAGTGCTATTGGAATAATATATTTTTGTATAAATGGATTCGAACTCGGGTCTCTGGCTAGCAGGGCCAATGCTCTAACCGGCGAAGCTACAGAGGCTTACTATTTAACGAACAAACTTTTATCCAGGTAAAGGCTGCGAATCTTTCTCTTCGGGAAGCACTGACACAGGAGGAAATATATAGATCTGAGTGTCTCCCATAATGGAATAAAAGATTGATTGTTGTGACAGTTTATTGATGTGACAGTTTTTGTTTACTTTCATTTTTAACAGGTAAGCCAACATTTCAATCAATTTTGTTTGGATGTATTGTTATCTGTTAATGTCCTCTATTGTCTGGTTTATTGTCAGTGTCGTTTATGGTGGATTCCTTCACAGATTGACCTGTCGCGCCGTCATAAGAGTGAAATAACCTGAAGTATGACATTAAAGGTACCACTAACCAAACAAGAATTTTATGGAACAAAACTATTTATGGAACAAAAGTTTAATTATAAACTTAAGCTAATGTGAAGTTTAGCCACAATGGCAAATTATTGTTGATTACCGGTACTTAAAAAGCCAAGATTTTAATACTTGTAGTTCTAAATTTGAAGCTGTTGAATAAAGTACCAATGCTACAAGTGTTAAAAGAAACCACTAGTTCATCTACCAGGAATTAACCAAGTCTAATGAGGTACCTTGTAGAAGATTTCAGATAGTTCAAATTATACCAAAAAAGATAGAGGTAAGGGATTCACCTTTCCTGATTTAATGGGGTTTCCATGGAGACTAATACTTTGTCTCGGAATGGAGTTGTTTAAGTAGCTCATTTAGATCAAAACCTGTATTTTATCACCCCATTGCTCTATTGTTAAGTCCAGTAATTTCCTGTAAGATGGAAATACCCTGCCATTGTATCTCTCATCCTTCCTATAGATTGAGACTTCTTTTTTTTCACCCATCACTTTAGTGGAGGGGGTACTTAGAAATGCTATCAATCTGAGTGTCCTCGCGGCCATTCTGCCGGCACATCAAGTTAAAAGGATAACTTAAAAACAAACTAATTTCATGGATGGACTGTCACCCAGTTAACTGAAAATGTTCATAGTTCCCAAAGCTAACCACAATGTTGCCAGATGGATTTCTGAACATTTCATTTTACCATTCTTACCTATCTAGATAGACCTAGAAACGCTAGTTGATACCTTTTCAATAATTGTATTATTTTTTTTAAATTTGTATTAAAATATGTATTTTCCTAGCTCAGTCAGTAGGTGTGTATGGCATACACTCTTTCCCTGTATGAAAATCACCCCAATAAAATCATCCAGCTATACAGCATAGTTTGAGTGAATCCCATCTCGGGGAGAAATTTTGAAAATAATGTATGTGGGATTATGAAAGAAATTTTTGTGTATGTTGTGATAGTGAATTTTTTTTAGCAATTTATCAAGGGGTGATGATAACAATTACACTACGCTAGATGTAAAATAATTATAGGTTTCATTAATTATCAAATAAAGATTAGGTTGTATATAGAATTTTGGTAGTCACAGGATGATGTTGTAGATAAACGATTTATTATTAACACTTGAATGAATGATGTAAGTTTTTTTTCCTGTCAAGTGCTTGTTACTGATTGGACAGTATAAAACCCCCTGACATGTATTTCAGCCATTCATACTCATTGAAGGAAGATTAAGGGTATCATGTATCCTTTATGAGATTTTATTTAATGCTGCCTGTTATAAGTAGGTTACAGTTTAATGCACTTTTCTAATGGTACCTACTACCATTCAGAGCATTCGGTACAGAGCAAAGCAATTAACACATCTATTACATTCAGTCATGGGGACTTTTTTTCTTCATACATTTCATTGATTTGATTTTTTTTTTTTGTAAAACATATATATTTAATTTATTAATATTAGTCAATTTTCATATTGTCCAGTATGATAATATAATTGGTCTGGCTGGTAAGATTCACGATATTATAATTTTATGCACAGACAATCACCAAACAGGACCACATTAAGGCTATTGGTTTAATTTGGAAGTTGAAGTAAATCTCTCATTTATAGTGCCCACAATCATCAAGCCAAAAGGTAGGATTAACCACAGGCAGGGGTTTTGGGGTCGCTACTTGAGGCCCCCTTATATTAGCCAAGGCTTGGAGTGCTACAGTCCCCACAATTGTTTTTCCTTTTGAATTTTTTGGCTGCAAAAGCTGTATGTATTTACCAGATTCCCCTAAAAATAGTAGGATGAACACACAGCATAACCATGCAGAGAAAATAAAATTACTGTTTTTGTTATGGACATAATATTAATTAAACGTTGCTTTGAATATAAAAGTCATATATGATATCCATGTAATTGGCCAGGCATATTTGAATCTCATATAGATTCTTCTACTTGGATTATCAAAAAAAAAAACAGATCCTCTGCCTTATCAAATAGAAAGATGTCCGCTGTTTTTTCCCTAGAACTGATTTGGGATGATCAAGCTGATCCACTCTGAGGCTGGTTCTGAGTTTCGATTTAATCCAGTCTTGGCAGTAGAGGACTTTCTCAGCTTTTTTGATGCTGATGAGAACACACATACTTGTTGACGTCAACTTGAACTTGAACATATCTGCTAGAAAATGGAAAAAAAAACATGAAATAGTGTGAAACTATGTTTGTTTAGTTTTAGGCTGTACTTAATAATCACTCATATGGTAGCTTGCCTCCCCAAAGTGGATAAAGGAACCACGGACACTGACAACAACACTAAATCTAAATGTATAAATTCTTAATCTCTATTTAAAGCTTATATTTTATATTTGTAATCTGAAATATCAATAAAAATACCAGGAAATATTGCTCTGTTGTATTTATATTTTTGTATTTTTTTATTCACCAGATAATAATTAATACAAGTTATTGAATAATATGTAACCGAAAGGCAGGAGTAAAGTCTAATAGACGTGTTCTATCCAATTTAAATTAATATATAAGAACTAAGCCATACCAAGCACTGTTGTCAAAAATCTTTTGTTTTTAAAATTACGGTTTTAACCAGGATGGTGGTGTCAAACTCGCTTAAAAGGAATGGTGCATATGCAATGTCTGCATCAATAACAACATTGAAATAGAGCAACAGTCTCATTTGTTTGAAGTCTGCCATACTGATCTAAATGTATATGAAAAAGAATTACCCCATCCAGTGACTTTAGCTCACTCTGCTGGATAGGCAACTGGGTTGACATTCTAAATGAATCAAATTCTATTTTAATTTGAACCTGGAGGGAACAAATTATGGGTGTTTAAAGTTCAAAGAATGATAAATTTCACTGTACATGTATGTTATGTTCTATAAGAAAGTTACCTCCATATGGTCTAGTAGTGCTTAGGCGATTGTTTGTATTGGTGAATGTTTCTTGGAGCATCTTAACATGCTCAGTTTGAAATTGCTCATTTGGGGTGTACTTTCTCCTTCTTACAGCAATGTTTTTTTCCTTGTCCCTTGAATATGTTGCCTAGTTGTCAGGGATCTGTAATTTGCATGTCTCTCATTAATGATTAGAGGATTCAGCCGTCTTGTCTTTGAGGGGATGTTAAGAATATCCTTAACTTCTGCGACTACACAAAAAACAAAATGGAATCAGCTAAAGTGAAGAACTGATTAATGGTAATATTTATCTCTGCGTGTGATTTATCAAAATAATTATGTAAAGTTCGTTTTTTTAAACAGTTCTCCAGAATCACGTTTTTGACAATAGGTTTGATAGAAAACTAAATATCCTTCATCCTTAAGGCTTGCCATTCTCTCCGGTATCTCCATTGGAGTAATGTTATATTATAAGCAATGTACTTAAACTGGTAAACACTTAAAGATCCGCTCAGAGCAGCAAACCACCAGATCAGGTTAGATGTCAAGTTGTCAACTGCTGTATCAGTCCAATAACAACAGGTTCTCCTGCATCTGTTTCTAGGCTTGAGAATACATCTAGGGGTTCATAATTCTTGATAACTGCCAAACCTGATTTCCCCATTTACATTCACCGAACTTCAAATACACGGTTGAACATTACATGAATCAAGAATGGTAGCTATATCTTTTTTAACTTCTTCTGTTTTTTTTTATAATTGGTGCACATCCCAGATGTTTTACGCTGTTATTTCACTTACATGACGGCTTGCCAGCCCAATCGATGATGCAAATAACATATTGAAGAAAGGTTAATGCTATTATATAGCTTTCATGTTTTCTTTAAGGATGCAATTTACTGCACTACACCATTGATTCAGATTTGATTATTTATTGAGAAGGATTACTTCTGGAGCTTCCTGTGCCCTGTGAAAGTTTTGTAAACATATTTCTTGGCTTTTGGATATCAAGACGTGAAAGACATCTGGATGAACATACATGTGTTTATCTGTTTTGGTTAAGTAATGGTTGTATTCACAGCCAGCAAAGATACTATACATCAAGGTAAAAAATGTTTTTATTTATGAATGAAAAATATGAATGAGGGGATCTGTGGGGGTGCGGGGGAGGATGGACCGCCAGGAAATATTGGATTGTTTTATGACGTCCCTCTTGAGTTGTGTCGTTCATATGACAGGAAGGGGAAAGTTTTAACTCTTGTATTTCTGATCTCTAATAACCATTTCAAGTACTACATCCTCTGCTATTGCGGAAACACCACGCTTCCAGATACGCACATGTAAACGCAATAAGGGCAAACATTTCCAAAGGTTGCAAGACTGCATGTGGACACTAGTCAGGTGACCGGCTCTGTACTAAGTTCGTAGTTTGGAATTCTTAGCTTCAGATTGGAGTTGAGATATCAAATCTATATTTTTCAACCAAAAGATTGCCAAGTGCTTTTGCTTTTTTGTGATTTTGTGATTATTTCAGTCCTCTGATCCACTGAAACAAACATTTGGAATTATTATTTGGAGATCTCAGTGTTAGCAACAGGTAAGCTAGAGACATTTTTTGTGCAATGAGTGTCTAACATAGCGCAGGGCTTTTTGTGGATCTGAAAATGATTACTCACAAATGGCTGTGAGCTTTTAATAAGGTAAATGCTATGTAATCCATAATTTAAATGAATATGACTTCGAACAAGTCTCTGGCTTGGTGACATAATCAATTCTTAAGCAACATGTCTTATGTAATTTCCTTAATTGAGCAACCAAAAAGATTTGTTTTTTCTCTGATTCTGACAAAATTGTAAATTTAACAGTAAATTTAACTTTGTTCTTCAGGGCTTCTTTCTTTCTTTGTGCAAATTTCTTTACAAAAAAAGAGAGAGTGGCAGTTCGTTCCAATGCTTGTGAATGAAGCTTTATAATTCTGTTTTTTCCATTCAACCAGTGACTATCTTATGAATGTATGTGTAGCTTTTCTTAAGAGGGTATCTTTGTAGCCATTAGCAGACGATAGAGAAATGGTTTCACATGGACTAGTTATAGACCCAAGTCATTACTCATGTAAGATATATGACCCAGGGTTGTGTACTCTCTGTTATTCAATTCTTTATTCTGAGATCTTGTTTGAACTTTGTTGTATTTGTTATTTTTTATACTGGTCTGATCTTGGTAAATATAGCTCGAGTGACCTCCAGCATTCACCAAACCCACCTGCCTCATGCGTTATCATGATTTGACTTTCACTACCTAGTTTTCTCGGTATATAGTTGATCCTGAGCAAACCGGGCCTACCACTATGTCAGATAACAGATGGCAGCAAATTAACAAACAATTCCATTCATGACATCCAATTATTTATTTTATCGTATAAATAATTGTTGTCTGGATTTGTACTCAAATTTATGCTTGTGCAAAAAAGATTTAACTTTGTAATACCCTTGTTTAAGTTTCGTTCAAGCATTGTGCCATAAGTACAGGTACTTGTTCTGTTTTGTAAGATTAATATAATCTTGTTGAGCTGTGTGAAGAACTGCCAGAGGGCATTCTAAGGCGAATCTTTACTATCCCTCTGGGCTTTACCTAGACAGTATCTTGTCTAAAGTCTCACTTTAAATATACCCAGAAGTTGCATGTTTTGTTAACTTAAAATGAAGAGTTGAAAAGTTTAAATTTTCATTTTACTAAAATAGAACAGTTTGGCTCTCTAATAAAAGTGGTTTTCTTCATCACAAGTTTTGACTTGTTACAAAACTGTTGCGTGAGCATTTGACTATCTCTGTATAAACAGTTTCTTGTTTTTCAGGTTAACTGTCTTGCTGGTATAAAGTGGAGTTAAGAAAAGACAGCAAACTCGTGCATATATGTAATAAATTTTAATGAGCCGATAACCAGTTTTGTTCAATGTTTCGCACTCCGGGATAAACATGAACAAATGAGTGCAGTGTGGTTGATACTTGATAAAAAAGAACACAAAATGTTAATGTCATATATCAACAAGTGTTATTTCTAATGAGTACAGTTAATTAACAAATGAGTTTCAACGTTCCTATACATGCAGTTTGATTTTTCTGACCTTTAACATCATATTCCTGTCATGCCTGCATTGTAATTAAGACATCATAATTCCGTCCTGTAAAATACTCACTACTTTATATTAGTGGGTGGTTGGCGTGAGATTCCTGTGCCCAGTTACTCTCTGAACTAAGGGGCATCTGGAAGTCAACTCATTGTGGAGTCTTATCCTCGCCTGTTGCTAGTGCCGTTGAAGGTGGTTTCCTGCACCCATTGGGCTGGCACGCCATCAAATGACTTAAATAACCATAGTATGATATAAAACCCCAATCACACAATTACTTTATATTCAAATGATTGAACGGCATTATGAAATTTCATTTTTGTGGTTGATATAGAAGAGGTTGAGCTCCTTTCATTTATTGAATTGGAACAGCATCACCAATTTGTTTCTGAAAGAGGTTGAGGCAATTCTCAAAGATTAAAATAGTGAGAAAATCTCTGCTGGCTTTCGACAGCAGGTTTTACACCTGGATGACACACCCCTCCCCCATTCTGTCTCTCTAATAAGAGGATCGGTCTTATTGTTTTGCTTTTTCTGTCTGTCCGTCCGTCCGGTTGTCCAGGAAGCTTGTCCGGGCTGTATCTTAGTTGCTATTTAACATATGCTTTTGAAACTTACACATTACATTCTGTTTATTCTTTTTTTGTGCCAGTTATATCTCTGTTACAATGTAACATACCATTTTGAATCTGATACACAACATTCTTCCCTCTTTGTAGAAGTGCAAAGTTACACTTTTTTGATGCTATTTATGCAAATTTCATGACAAATATACAAATTAGGCTACCATCAAAATTGTTTGTCTGTGCCATATCCGGGTTATATCTCTGTTACTATTTATCTTAGGCATTTGAAAATTTGATCTACATTTCTCTCCTTGTGCAGATGAGAGGCATATTGTCAAGCAATCTCAGATTGTTTTTTTCACTTGTTGTTTATTTTTTCTTACCATATACTAACCTATATTACAATCTACATCTCTATATGCATACATGTATGTTCAACATAGAACAAGTTTCATGGAATTCATCAAATTTCTGCATAAATTATGCAAATAAGCTGTGTGTCAATTATTTTTTTCCAAGTCAAATCTTGAATACTATTCATTTTACATGTAGGCTTTTGGGAATTGGATCTACATTTGCTTCCATGTGCAGTTGGAGGGCATATTGTTAAGCAATCTCAGATGGCCTTATCTCTTGTTATTTATTCTCTTTACTAACCTATATTATAATCTAATGACTATTTTTGGCCTAATATTAAAATGGAGATGAACACTATTTTGAAGTTTTTTTCTCCTTTGAACTGCATCACCTATGTTTTAAGTGTGTCTGTATTCTGTATATAAATACAGGTGTCATTCAGGTATAAAACCTGCTGTGATAACATACAGGTGTAATATGTTAATTATCTCCCTGTAGTGTCATTTGCCTTCGTTTCCTCATTTTGACATCAGGTTTATTGAGTGCTTATCTTATTCCAATGTGCTGACAATTAGGGGGGGGGGGGGGTAGTAACATATGCAATTTTTTCCTGGCCATCAGGCCATTTGATAGTTAAAGTAAATAGTGTGCTTTATCTAAATATTCTAATCATTGGTCATTCTTTGGTTTACTCTCTGTGTTACCTGAGATAACATACCTGAGTTGATTGGTTATGAATGAGACACTAAGTGGACAGGTCACACCTGCATATAAACCTGGATAAATCTGAGTAAGGTGAGGTTAAAGGTTCCACTTATCTGATAATCTGGATTAGAATTAATCCCCTTAGACAGATGACAAGGTTAAGAATGACCAGATTAAGCAGATCACTCCTGTCCACTTTGTAATTTATTAAGGCCTCCTCTCTCAAAAGCTTACAGGAGGAATGTGATGGCCAGGCTGTAAAATATTAAAAATGTAGGTGTATAGTATTATAGGTTGACTTTCTTGTTCTTTAACATTGTATTCAAGAGTATTTCACTTATGCATGTATGGTGCCCAGATGAAACTTTGTAAAACCACTTTGCCAACTGCATAACCACCATCATCATCTCTTGGCGGTATATGTATGTGTGTGGCTGACAGACCTATTTGGATCCACGCTGTTGATGAAATCGAGATTAATCTAACAGCATGTTTTGCTATAATGGCTGTATTGTAATTAGGATATTTTGTTTCAATTAATTCATTAATTGACTCAAAATCTTCACTTCTTTATATTACTGGTTCACAAACAATTGGCGGTATTTCCTGTGCCTTTACGCTATCTAAGCTAGGGAGCATCAGGAAGCCGATTCGTTGGGGTCCTGTTTTGAGTCCTGTCCTTGTCCTGTGGTGTCATTGTATGTTACCGGTGTCATTAAGGGTGGTTTCCTTCAGCCATTGGCTGGCATGCCATAATACGAGTGAAATAACCTTAAGTATAATGTAACATCCAATGAATTACTCTACATTAAACTGGAAGAATGGTATCATGAAGTTTTATTTTCGGCGGTGGATAAAAATAAATTGAGGTTGGGCTCCTTTATCGAAGTGGAACAGCGACACCAATTTGTTATGTGTTAATAGCATGTGCTGAAAATGTTCATGTTTATCTTACCCGACAAAAAGCATCTTGGGATATATTCCACTCGGAAACATTTAATTCAACTATCAATTGCTTTCTGAATATCTAAATTGTAAAATCCATTTAAAAAACCCCCATAACCTAATGAAGTTTCTACTTTCATGAGATAGGAAGATGTATATCATCAAGTGGGTTTTTTTTAAAGCTCTTTGATCAATTAATTTTTTTTTTAGCAGATTAATAAATCTCTTATCAATTATTGATCATCAAAGATTTCAAAGAAATACTTAAACAAAAACAAAAACGATTTTGACTTTGAACAAAAGAACAGTCTGATTGATTAGAACCACATGTCTTTCAAGGGTTATAATTAACACTGAGAATCAAGTGACATGGGATCAGACATTTGAATTATACAATGCCTTCTTCATGGCTTGAATACTGCAAGAGAATGACCAAGGGTGTATTGCAATGTTGAGCTTGTATATTGTCTTTACACAATGATTATGTTTGTTAGTTAATAAACTGATGACATTTTTCATATCATCACACCCGGACTTAAGTCAAGTGCCTTTTTGTGACGTTTCTGTTATGTCATTACTAGTTTATTTTTTCCCCTAACTTTATGGGTTTATATGACAGTTTGTTGTAATTTGTGTGCTTTCTGTTGAATTCCCAAGCTGAATGCTTACCAAGTGACTTGTGTAACTGTATACATGTATGTGTTACTAATACAACTATGATTGTCCACTTTAAATAAAACGGTTGTAGTCATTTCTCCCAGGTAGTGTGCTTTAATTGTACCTGTATGCTTATTTCTCACCTTTATTTGAAATACCTGAATGTATAACACTCATTCTTCAAAGTTATTACAGACAAGTCTCCACACCTTATACAAAGCACTATTGACAACAAGATCACATCCTGTATAGACCTCATAGATAATAATGAACTAACACTCACAATAATATACTCTCAAAAGAAACAGGAAGGCCTAATAAAATAGAGCTTATGTCTTGATATTGGTTTTAGAGCAATAAAGTTCCTCTGAAGGGGTTTTTGTTCACTGATATCTTTATTATGACATTATTATAAAGTACGATAGACTTTGTATTATATGTAATATTTAGTAAAGATATCGTCAGCAAACACACAGGTAATAAGCTTAAAAGTTGTACCAGCATTGATATTGTGGGTGCTATTTAAATAATAACTAAAAAAATAACTTAATAAAATAAAAATAACTTAAAAAATAACTAAATTTATAAATCCTGTGTCTCTTTTTATATCATTAAATTGTTTACAAGCAATGCCAAACAAATCAGAAAGAAGTTGTTCCTTTCTGCAATGAAATGTAAGATGGTATATTGCATATGGGTATGATCAATTATTTATTCTTGCAACCTTTCGTTGATCACTAGTAAGTTACTTTTAACAACAATAAAGGTGTGTTTTTTTACAATTTTAAACTTGTTTAGTGTTTTTGCAATGTCTTTACTGGTGTCTGTTCTGGAAGTGTTTTTTTTTAATCACCGTATTGAAATAGTATTTTCCCTTGTTAAATTTGTTTGAAGTATGGTAGGACAAAATACATTTTTAACCAATTGTAGATAATTGTATTTGTCATTGCTATCATTCATGATATTTAAGCTATGATAAGTGATAGGCTGGGACCTAAGGTGTTAGTGCACTAATTAAGGTGAGGCATGTACATACATACACTGACACACTTTTATACAGACACAAAGTGTGAAAACAGAAACACTAGACCTATACATGTAAGGGTTCAAGTTGTCTGGGTTAGTTCATTCAGCCAAACTGTGAAAATATTATTATTTAGTTTTATCAAATATGTTTATATATTTCCTCTCTTTATATACCATGATGTGTAATTTCACACAATTTAACCTGGTGTGAGAGTTAAAGCAATTTGATAATACTTATACCGTTACAAACAGTTTTGAAATAATGAGACAGGAGGAAATTAAAATTGAAATTAATACAGAACTACCTTTACATATCCAATAATTAAATTGCAAACGATTGCAGAAATAATCTTAGTAAAATTATAATATTGTCTCAAATGTCAACTTTATTCTAAAATATTTGTAAAGGAGTATAAAGTCTCCTACATGTAGTTGACCAGTTTAAATTAATTTTGAAGAACAATTGGATAATTGAGTTGTTAAGTTGTGTGTGCCACACTTTATTTATAAAGTCATGTCTCATGGAATGAACGCCTTTGTTATAACATGGTCAGGGTATTTTTAATTGTTTTAAGGTATGAAATGATCTGATTTATTATATATTTAAATTCCAAACATTGTACATACCATCTTCTTACTGTGGCTTCTTTCACTTTCACTATCTGTAATCAACTTGTGCACACATTTACTGACAAACCCTCCAGCAGATTTTAAAAACAAGTTATAAAATTGTACAGATATTTTCTGGTAAACTCCTGTATATTTTATATTTTGAAAAAGTGAAGGAGTTGTGCAGATATTCACCAGTAAATTCTTCTTTATATAAGATGTTTTGAACAAGTGGCGCAGATGAAAATATAAGGTTAATGGTTTTATATACATGTATATGACAGCCTTATAAGTGAGCTCTGTTCACTGTTGAGTATAGAGGATTGTGGAGACATCTGGGGAACCCTTTAGACCAGATTGATTGAGTGTAGCTTAAAGTTATGCTCAGCGAAGATGCTTTCTAAATCTAGGTGAGTAGCTTTACTAACTGATTCTTACTCAAGCGTTAAGCATTGACAATAACACGTGGAGGTGTTCTCGAGATCATTCCACATGCATGTTCTAAAAATGGAGTGTTCAGCACCTGGTAGTATGTGCTACATGTACCTGCTTGTTTTTGTTTCTTTGACTGTACCTAGTAGTACATGTTGCTCGACTATTGAATCAGTTTATCCATTCAGATGCATGCTCTAGGACCTTGCCTATATTATATAAGTGAGCAAGCAAAGTCAGTGCCAAGGAGCCAATTAAAAAGTACATTTTTTTAAATATCAAATTACAAGAAAGAATCCTCAAACAAATACTGTTAAGCCAAAAAGTCCCTGACATGAAATACAATGTCCAAGTAAACAAAACATCACTTTATTGATGTATTGTGATGGAGTAACTGACCCCCCTTATTGATAGTGGTTTTGTAAAAAATCTGACAGTTTTTCATAGAAATATGTTTGATGTCACACCTCAGTGTTCTTAAACATAGCCTACTATACTATTTTTTATTTGGAAGAGTTAACAATTTAATATGACATATTTTTTACATCTACATCTACATGATAGGCCGGATATAGGATGGGTACAATACCCTTACTGCAAGAGGTCTTGTAAAAAGTCTGACGGTTGTTCATAGATCATACAGTTATAATATTTTTACTTGGTAGACTTGACAACTACAATGACATTTTTTTGTACATGTACATCTTCATTATTTCGGGGTATATTGTAATATGACTTCCAACAATACTTTACTATTGGGAATCAAATTGAAGTATAGTTGAATCAGTTTATTTATTTAGACTAACAAACTGACTTTTTTATGTTGTCACATTCCAGACCCGTTTATCATAGTCGATCTAAGATCTCCCGGTCTTATCTTAACTTAACATAGCTAGCTCTGTGAATATCGGTAAATATTGACTTGTCTAAAACTACATGCAGTTCTGAGGACCATACAATATATGACATGAACAGCTAAATGGAACCTTGGTTGGCTTCGTTACGGGTTTATCTGTTAGGGTCAAGGTATATTTGTAAGCCCTTCAATAGGGTGTCTTCTGGGAAGCTTCTCGCACAAAGCAGTATTTATCGCTCTCCAAGACTTTTCTTCATATCGTGTAATTAACAAAGACTCAAGGGTAATGGAATGTTGATAAATAATCTTTTGAATTCTTGTCTGGGGAATCTTTTCATATTGGAAATACATGATCTTTGATAAACACAAGGAAAAAAGTCAACAAGATTAAATTAAATAATTCATATTATTTTAGGTCATTTATTTTACTGGGGCAAAAATGCATGGAACAATCTGATTTGAATTTATTTATCTTTGAATCAATGTAGCTTTGGTTCATTTGGTTTAAGTGTCTCTGTGGCTATTTTTTCCTCATATCCCAACTCTGAAACTTGAATTCTTTACTTTCTTTAAATACTTAATTTAATTATGTCATTATGCAAATTAGTAACATGTTATTCTAAACTGTCTTGTGCAGAGTTATAATTTCTATCTTTGATTGTATTTAAAGTGACCATCTCAGAATCACCCTTAATCGCCATACCTGGATGTATTATACTCTTAATTACAGGTATTAAGCAAGATACCCCGAGTCTTATTCATCATTGGGCTTGTTATATACTGTGACAATGAGCAGTTCTTTCTGTGGCATTCAGTCGAAATTGCCAACTTTTTTTATTACAATGATTCTTACCTGTATTTTGGGCTGAAGGCTTAGCCATATTACTTGTGTTGTTTGCCCATGGGTGGTCAGTGTTACCTGAACAATCTTCTAATGGGGCACACTTTAATCTGGCTGTCCACTAATTGGTCAGTTACCCATTTAATGTAGTGACACCTGTGTGAGAGAGATATACCACCTGAGGTGTCTCTGAATCTGCCTTTACCTGTCTAATCAATCATTTACCTGTTCCTGTCATGCTGTAAGGACAATCGATGTGCCATAAAAGTTGAAACAGATCATTCACTGACCTGAGAAAAACAATGGTTTGTTGTCTTGTTAATAGTCCGGGGCCTCAAATAAGCACCACACCCTCTGGTACATTTAACTGAATAGTAAACTTGCAATGAAGTAAAGCTCATTATGCTCAGACCAGTATTAAATCGGACAAAGGTGAAATCACATCTGTTTATAATTTATATGAGTGTTTGATTGATTGGTGTTTAACACCGTGCTCAAGAGTATTCACTTATATGACGGTGCTGTGTTCAAACAGTAGACAGCAACCCTTACATAACCAAAAAATGTCGCTGTTGGAAAGATAATGTTCCTCCAGTGCTAAATATGACAGCATGAATATAATCTGGAAATATTCTGCCTTTAGCCAGAGGGCTTTCTGAGCTAAGGGGCATCAGGAAGTTAATTTATTGTGGCATTTTGTTTTAGCCCTTCCCTTGTTCCGTTTCGTCCTTGTCGGTAACCATTGTCTTTGAAGGTGGGTTTCTTCACCTATTGGGCTGACATTGTATAAGTTATTAATAAAACAAAAAAACATAATATCGTGCAAACTTACACAGCAGCAGCATCGAAAAGGATCTAATCAGTATCAGATCATTTTAGTCCAATTAATGGCTTTGTGGTTGCACAGAAATTTTAAGGGGCTGCGCCGTGGCTCTGTAGTTGAGTATTGGACCTGGAATAGGTTGCACAAATAGATCACCCCTGTGGACCTTAGGTATATAATGGAAGTTTTCTGGTGGCTGCAGAGTTCGCGGGGTGGTTTTTACAAGGTTTCTTCACAGTTTTCCACCATAAACCGGCAACGCAAATAAATAATTAATAATAAGTCGTCATATAGGTGAAATACTCTTGAGTACGACGTTAAACACCGATCAAACAAACGAACAGTAATTTTGATTGCCCTCCCTGCAAGTATTGCTGGAATCGTGGCACATTGTAAGCTATCTGGAGTAATTGCTGCTACACAAGAAATTGCCATGGCCTTGTAATATAAAGAAAGCCACCTTTGTTTAAGTGAAATATTTCATACCAGCAATTAACATATAGTGATAATAAAGACAAAAAGAGTGAACTAAACTGTTATCTATTCTACGAATGTTTGTTTTCTGCGTAGTTTCTTATCAATTGCTCAGGTAATTTTATGTACCGGTCTACCTGCAGGTATGTTGGCTACCTATTTTTGAGACTGATTATTGTAACACCTGGTTGTTTGTTGTCCATGTGTTCAGTAGCCGTGTATTGTGGTTAGAAGAAAGATGTCACTACCCAAACTGCCCTGTGCCCACTCCCCTTTCCTCCCTGATAAACATCATTGACCAGTGCCTATTGATAAGGTCTTCTTTACCTGTACGCCCCGTGGGGACCCAGCACCCAAGAGTCACATTACAACAATAGAGTGTGGGGCAGTGTTGTACGATAGCTCACAGTAAAGGGATTAGCAATGTTTTCTGTCAGGTACACGATTTTCCTCAGGGTTTATTTCAATAATACAAAGAGAGAATCCCTCCCAACAAGATGTTATTCAAGTATTGTTACAGATTTATCCAGTCAACCAGCGTTAAACTTGTTGTATAGCGGCCCCAGAAAAGTATTACTGTTGGAATGTTAACAAAATATAACTCTGCATGGATTAATGAAACTTGTCTTCATACCAAACTATTTAACTTGCAAAATGTATTTATTATAATAAACACTGTCAGTGTAAACACTGAGTCATAGCAAATCTAGTAAAGCGCCTGCATTTTAATATTGTGAAGTACCTTTGCCACTCAGTAGGCTAGTGCTTTTGGGGAGTACAGGACAAGCTGTGTCTTCTCAATCTCTGAACTCAAAGTAGAAGGACTGATTTATAGGTTGCACAAATTGTTCAAAGTGTTGATCAAAAACTGAATTTTTCTGTGCTACTTTTATCCTGAAATGAAGTTTGTATTAATATTATAAAGAGATTTTCAGTTATATTTTCCAAAATGCATATTACGTATAACTAAAAAAGCAAAGCAAATAGTGATAGGTTGTCAAAACAGTTTGGAGGACCGATTTTTAAGTTATGCTGGGAAAACACAGGCCGGAATCAGCATAATCAGAACAGTTTGAATTTCATTGAAGACAAATTTTATGATGTGCTGCATTTACTAATTTAAATTCATATAATGGTAAGTAAGATTTTCACATAATTATGCTCAAATTTATGTAATAGAGATTTTTAACTTTTGTTTTTGTACCTAATGCGTTTAAGTACTGGCACAGAAATCAAGATTACTTCTCCAACTGGCTGCACCCAGTGTGTTATCTGCCAGAAGCTGACCGTACTGTTAGCTATATTTGTTTTAAAATGCATTGATCAGTAAAGAACTCTGATCATGATCACCTGTGCAGGTATTCTTAATAAGTCGTTGAGTACTGGTGGTCAATCTAATGATGAATGATGATGGACAGACAACTGACCTGCCACTGACCACTGATTAGTGTCGTGACTGCATTAGGAAAGACAACCACTCGTCAGTAGCACAATAAATAGCTCCCTTAGTATTTTATAACTAGTCCATTGTCTAAAAGTGATTGACTTTTTGAACTGTACCGATTCATGTATCCTAGATGTTTAAGGTCTAATGATCTCAAATTTTTATGCTTTTTTTTTCATACAAACAAGCCATTCGACAAATAATGCTTGAACCCTTGATGTTCTTTAATTCTTTTTTAATAAAATAGTCACAATTTTAAATAATACCATTGATAAATTTGATTAAGATTTTCCCTTCGAAATATTGCACAGTAAAGAATATGCCATTAGAGGTATGTTGAAAACTGTTATGTTTGTTACATTGTGTTGATCTAATTTCTTTCAATAGTTTTTGGAGTATTTGAGTAATAGTTATTTGAGTGGGATATGGGACTGAGCTGCTTAACAGTCATAACGTCTTGTAAGGTGTAACGTGGTACCCAAATGTCTACCTATTCTTCGTCAGGTAAATGTTCCTGGTCCTCCCATTCACAAATGACCAGTTCAAGTCAATGTTTAGAGTGGCCTTAACAAAAGTCAGTCTATAGTCACCACTGTAACATACCTTGACAACTTAATGCCACTATTTACCTGTCGACTAACATTGCAGTAAAGGTAATATTGACAGGCCAGTGCTAAGGGGGCTCCTTTACTTTGACCAGATCAGGTGTTTTCAGTGCCCATTGTCACCTGGATTAGATTCTCCTTAATACAGATCACAGGTGTAAAATCATCAACCTTTTAAGTCAATAATACCTTGCTTTAACTTCACATAATAGTACGCTGTGGTCAACACCCAGATTAGTAAGAGAATGATGACCATATCCTTATGTAAGGATAATCTGTCTTAATCTCCACCATTCTTTAAAAGGAAGTGATAGCTCTTTGAAGTAAGGTTTAAGAGCAAATATTCAACTTAGCAAAAAGCAGGCAGCAAATTTGCAAAGAAACCTGATGATCAGTTACTCTGTAGTCTGATAATTGAGTTAGAGGTTAGGGCATCTGGTATTTGTAGAACTTTACGTAGTATGCTTCACTTGAGGCATTGCCGTTTTATGATCCATGCGATAGCAGTTTGTCTATAGTTTGGTTTTCATTTGGAGGCATTTGCTTACCCAATTGCACAGATACTAGAAAATGGTTGGTTTAAGAGTTATAAAATTGCTCCTTAATGGTGTAAGGGCAGCAGTGCCCTATACTCTGTGGCCAAGGAATTAAAGGGTTGTCACTAACTTAATGGTCCAAATACTGCAGAAATACTGCTTTGTATGGGGGTAATAGGATATACCAATTAATGGTTTAGGGGCTAACATTTCTCACCTGGTTTGATCCATGTGTTATCATTTTACCTATACTATTTGTCCCAGGTAAGAGGATGCCTGTTAGTCCACCAGGAAGAATTTGTAACTGTTTGGTCCTGAATTTAAATCATGTGTTTTACTTGGATGGTGCAGACAGTCCTTTTTAAAACAGACTGATAGAGTATGTTACTAGTGGTATTTATAAACTGCTACTCTATGTACAGGTGAGGGTGATATTTGGCACCATAACATCTCTCTTCAAATAACCTTCAAAAACGATTAAAACACCAATCGTTACAAAAAAGTGTATTTCAGAAGGAATGCTTTTTGATACTTTTTCTGAAATGGACAAATGTGAAAATTCCTATGCTGCGTGAGAAGTGCATTAAAAGTCTATGTCGATGTTTGATAACTGTGATTGCGTCTGTCTTTTGTTGTTGAGTGACTTTCAATCAGGGAGAGAATCTAATGGGGGGTGATTTGTAATGGCATCTTCTCAGATTTCCACTGGTGGAATTTACTTTACACAATCTTCAGTGGTTAATCTATAGAGAACAGAGTAATCAATAACATCAAGTGTTTACCGAAAGGATCTGCAGGCATCAGGCCGGGGCTCTGATCAGTCTCTCAAGGAGCTCTTAATAGCGATATCTAATTACCCACCGTCCTCGGCTGTGTTGACAGTTAGTCTATGCACCCTCCAGTATGTGCCATTTTAAGATGGTATCGAGAGAGGGCGTCAGGTTTACCTCAGGGGTTTCTTCAGATCAGGGGAGATAATGATGTGGACCTCTCTTCACTTCAGCCATCTCTTGCTATAGATTGATTACATCATCATTGCCTTGGTAAAAGAGAGCTGCAGATTCTTTATAAGATATTTTCACAGAACTAAAATCAATCTGTCCTAATGTAAAATTGATGCATTTTGTTTTTGTATTATCCTAGCCCTTGAGGACTTAACGTTGTCATGGCATCAATGAGGCTTTGAACATTTTCATTATAGTAAAGACCCTAACTGATGTGATCCTTCTTTTTACCCTTTAAATATTTTGAACGCCTGAAAGGTTTACGCACGCATTCCATTTTAATTATCTTATCATTCACATTTTTTCGGCTCACTGTTAAATTGCTTGAGGCATATTACATTGAGTGTAAAAAAAATTTATTTCAAAAGTGATGTGCAAAGCAAAACAAAACATAACGTTTTATTTTGTTGTCTTTTTTTCCGTCTTGATATTTAATTAAATTTTAGCACCTTCTTATCTAAGTGATTTTGTTTTTTTTATGAAATAGTGGAAGAACTACATTATATAATGCTTTGTAATGAATTAATGGTAAAATCTCTTCAGAAGGATCATAAAATGACTGATTGTGTTGAGATTTAACTATGTTTACTTAACTCATACTTTGGGTGGGTGAGCTGGAGCCTCCTGGTGCCCTTTACCTCTGAGAGCACCATGAGTCTCCAGCCAGATTTGTTGTGGTGTCCTGCTTTTCGTCATGTAAGTGTATTGTGACATCTTCTATGTTGCCAGCATTGCGTCTTATGGTTTCCTATGCCGATTGGGCTGGCACACTGTCATATACATGTAAGTGAAATAATCTTAAGTACGACGTTAACCCCAATTAAACAAAAAACTTAACTCATACTTAAACTATTGAGTCTGTTAGTTATTGACATACTTTTCTCAACTCAAGCCTTAATTTACTTACCATGTTTCAATCTGTTATTGGTTGACTTTTGGTTGCTTTTCTCAAATGTTTTCCTTGTCATGTCTGTTATCTGTCTACTTGTTATCTTGTTGTTGGTTAACTTGATTTTCTCAACTCCTTGCCTCTATTTACCATGTTTCAATCTGTTATTTGTTGAGTTGCTTTTCAACTCCTACCCTTTACTTTCCATGTTTCAGTCGGTTATCTGTTTACTTGCTTTTCTCAGTTCAAACCTTTACTTTCAATACCATGCTTCATTCTGTTACAATGTACCATGTGGAGTTTGAACTCACATTGGCTTACTGTACATATTGTTTGCTGAATTGCTACTTTTAAACCAAGTTTAGCCTCAAAATTCAGCATTTTGATGTTCTACTTGGTTGACTTGGTCTGTATACCATTGAGTTGCGCCACTCAATAATCTATACTCATAATGTTGAGTTTGAACTTGTTAACTCGCTTTCCTGAACACATTGTATATACTCAGCAAGTTGAGTTTGTGTTTTGTTGAATTGTTAAACTTCTCTTCTTGTTAAAGTTCTCTTCTTAACACATTGGCGTCACACATGTACCTTGTTAACTTGATGTACACGTACTCAGCTTAGGCTCTGTACATTTTCAAACTGTATTTTGTTGACTTTTAAAGAATTTTACAATACTAGGTTCTCTTGAAAACTTTTCTGTCCCAAGGCCCTAACCATAGATAAGTCTCTTAACATGCTCTACCTGTGTATTAACAATCAATCATTTCCCTGATTAATGTCTCTTTTTTTTTTTTACCTGTATGACAGCTTATGACAAACGCACAGCCGAGCTGTACATTAAGTTTGTCTGACTATCTGATGCCAACATACATGTATACCTACCACACAGTGACTCTCTGGTACCATTGCCTACCTGATACGAATAAAAAAAATATGGGCCAACTTTTAATTAGTATAAATAAAGAGTAATAGATATTTGAAAATCTTCAGCCTTATATTTTGCTTGTTCAGTGTTTATCAAAGTAATATTTCAATTTTTTTTAAATAAACAGCACTTATACACTTATATTGTTTTAAAACTCTGCCGTTTTGATTTATTTTAGAAAGTAAATTCAATGTTTCTTAAAAAAAAATAAAAAAAAAGTTTTCAATAAATAAGAGTGATTTACGCTCTAAAATACATAATATACACATCATTTACCCTACTCTCTTCATTTCATTCCATGTGTCAGTATGATTTATTGTTTTAAAAATTCATACTGTTGTTTAATAAGCACAGGTCTACTTATATGAAGACTACTGTCTCTTATTCTCATCTGCAGACATCTTTATTTGTCTGCTTGGCCCTTTATTAACAATTAATCATTTTTTATACATTTTTTTTTTATTCATGTGGTAAAAGCCTTCATTAGTTCAAGAAAGAGAGTACATAGCTGTAGGTGAAAACAATGTTATATGAAGTCAGATGAAAGTGGTCAAGGTGGCTGTATTAATTGAAGTTTCTATTGAAGTGACCAGCGTGGTCATATTAAAGGTGTGATGGGGAGATTTTATCTGGTCAAAAACACAGGTAGGTTAATTAGGTTTGTTAAAACTCCTCACCTGAATGGACCCAGCACGCCAGGTATTAAAAGTAGATCTACATTTCACCTGTAAGCTACTATCTTACTGAAGAATTTAAACCACTTAATACAGAGCCCGAAGGTTGAATGTTCACCATTGATAGACTGAGAACACTGTGTATAAAACTCATGTTGAAGGAGAGAAAAACCAGTGGTCATTCATGGGGCTGTGAATAGAACCATGAAAGTAATTGTAGCTTATGATAACACTGTGCCGTATTTATGGCTATAAGAAGGTCAAAAATCAGTCTGCAGGTACTTTATCATAAAGGTGTTATGATAAACATGGTTTAATATGCTTTAAATTAACATAATTTTGGAGGTGCAACTGTTGTGTATACATTTTCTATATATATAGTGCTGTGTATGCTACCTGATATGTAAACATATATTGTGAGCGTTAAGAAAACACTTGAGATTTTATACTTCATTTCAATCTTGTATAGCTCTTGTTATAAATTTCCTGTAATAGCCAAACTTTTCTGAAGAGTTGGCTTCCTCTATTGAGTATAAGACTCTTACAGAAAAAGTCGGCTGTCTTTCTCTGTTAATAGTAACTTCATCATTCTCTCACAGTTTGATGAATTATTCTAACTTCCAGAATGCCCTCCTTTTCTTTTTGCCAAAAATATAATCCAGGAAGTATCTTTTTTATAACATTATTTTTTTGTTTTTTCTTATATAGATTTTTTTCAATTCAGTTTACCGGTATGTATATTTAGTTAGAAATCTAAAAATCATAACCTGGTCCATGGTTTTATGCATAAGTACTGATTTTAGTATCATGTTATAATAGAAGGCTGTAAAAAAAAATTCCAGCTAGTTTAACTTCAAAATTTTTTGTTTTTAATAATTTATATCAGTACGATAATCAGTAAAAAATGCAAATTTCTCAACTTTTGTAGCTTATGATCCTGCAATTTTCTTATTCTGGACATAATTTTAAGTTGTAGTTGGGTGTTAATTGTTTGAATGAGATGATTAAATTATGGGTTTCATATTTTAGACTTGGTATTGTTTAATAAATTGATAGATGCTGGAATCCATTCCGTCACAGGAACTGAAGAAGAAAAAAAATTGTGTATGTGTGTCTGCCAATTGCCCAAATCTTTCCTTTCAAAATAAAACTTTCATATATTTCCTGGAGAGTGACAAGACTTCTCAGGGACGTTTTCATTAAAATATATGCACATGTAGTCTATTCAGTTGTAATCGCACTATGGCAGTCTGCGGTTAACCTGGTTTAAATATTCCTGATAGTGGACAGCCTGCCCATTTTAGTAGTAACTTGAACAGTCTCTTAAAGGGGTCACAGTCTGCATTGTTCAACTATGACAGGGTACTTGTCAGTTGGCCAGCAAAAGTATCTAACTCACAGAAGAAGAAGGCTAACTTTTAAAAGCTTATATTTTTTTAATAACATAAAATTTATCTTCTGTCACAAGTTGTATGATATATTTGCTAGTTGAAATGAGAGGGAGAATTCAATTACTATATTGCTACAAGCTGAGTTATTCAATTTGTGCCAGAATGCATGCCAGTAAATCATACCATGAAATTCTAGCCATTAATGAACTTAACTTTATTTCTTTAGATTTTGGTGGGAATACCATTCATACGATTTTCATGTCACTTCCTATAAGAATTAGTATGGCATTATTGTTACGTAATTGGTGGAATAGGCCTTGGTGACCAACAAAATTTTTTTAAAATAAATATCACATTATAAAATTGTCATTACAGTCACATTTATTTTACTCTTAACACAAAATTGTTCAAGAAATTATGAAGCAAATTTAATTTTTGTGAAGAAAAGTTTTCCCTCTTTGGATAGAACCTCTACTGCGGGTGGTTGGGTGGGAGTTGGCTGTTCCTTGGTGCTCTCTTACTTAAGGAATTCCATTTGTTTTTGGTGTCCAGTTATGTTGTCCTGTTAATTTACTATGTTGTCATATCTGTTGCCAGTGTCATTGAGGGTGGTTGCATTCACCAATTGGACTGACATGCCGTCAGTTAAGTGAAATATCCTTAAGAGTGGCTTAAAACCCCAGTCAAATAAACAAATCCAACTCTATGTCAAAGGACAGTTTTAAATCAATCATCATGTAGTTAGGTGCCTCATATTAAAGGATATGGATGTCCAGTTAAAACAAATGCGTGATATATTGTTAATTATGTGTTTAGTTGGTCAGATGAACCAATCAATCTAATTATGATGAATAAACGTCAGTCCAAAAACACGACGTTTGTTTAAACATGATCCATGAACTTGCGTTATTTACTTGACAGGTGTTAATTAATCATTATTCCATTATCCCAATTAATCGTTAATTATTAACCTTTGTTACCTGTGTATATTTCAATCAACACCCCTACCAATTAAAATAGCTGGGGTAATCTACCTTATAAACGATAAGAAATCTCTGAAATTTTAATATCAACAACACTTACTCATCTTGGTGCAGCCTGTACACTATATTCATACATTCAAAATACAATCATTTTTAATTGAGCTTTATACTCGTTATGAGGTGTTGATATATTTAAAAAGGATTTAGCACTTAAATTAAATATAACTATTACATATAAATACTGTTGGTGATACTCTGTGAAGAAAGTAATTTTCAGTGCTTAAGATGTTTGAACCTTCAGATTTATATTTATATTATGAAAAGAATTAGGAATAAAAACTCTGTCTCACATTGTTTAAATATGGATTTAAAATTGATACTCCATTATACAGGTAGTGTCCCTACACAGAATATAGATGTATTAGATTCACATAGTGTTAAAGGCATTTACTAGTGTTATCTGTTTAATAGATGAGGTGAAACTCAGTGCAGAATTATCATAGTTGTACAGTCCCTGGTTTATGACTTCATCTCAGGTAGTGTGTACTGATAGGTAACTGTGCAGTAGTTAGATGGTAGTGAGTAACTCCACCAGAGCAGTGAAGATGAGCAGTGAGTGATCACAAGAGCAGGCCCCTGATAACCAGCTCTGAAATCTGGTTGGCTGGCTGGCCCTCAACCATTGCCGCCTGGTTAGTGTTATAGTGAGCTGAGGAGAGCTATCAACCAGTCAGTATTTTGGTGTTGCTTCTCTAGCCCAGCGCAGGTCAGGCACTGAGTGAAGTTAATGCTTACTTCTTGCTTACTGTCTTGAGAGGTTATGGATGTTGGTGTGTTATCTGACAGCTGAAGTGATTGTGTTACGGATTGTCTAACTGAAATGATGCTACAATAACTAGATGATATTGAGTTGATAAGGAATATTTTAAACTAAGACATCTTAAAAGTTTGGATTTTCTAGTCTGTATTTCACCCATGGATTCTCTGCTGGGTTCATTGCAACACTCTGATGATTGAGATTTGTTACTCTCCTATATTCAAAGGCAGCCTACACCTGATGCTATAATCCTCTCCTAGTGTTTCATTCTTAATCGGATTATCATATCAGGATTCATTAATACCCAGTCAACCTTTCATAGGAGACCATATTATCCCATCAAACATTTTTACCTGTCCGTATTCCAGGTGACAATTTTATTAGGATTATTTTCATCAGAAATTTCCTATGTTTACTCATGTGGACATAAGCTGAGCATGACATATAAAATGGATCACTTTTTTGGTTGGAAAATGATGAATCCTAATTAAGGATTCAGTAATACCGGATAAGGGTTAATTATATACTATATATAATTCAGGTAAGAGATAATTTTACATACTACAATTTGAAGCCAAGATATTTGCTTTTTGTGTCCGTATTTTTTCTCTTTTTCTGGCTTGTTTCTGTACTTTTTATTTTTGTTTTCAAAATGAATTTGTCTCACTGTGGATATGTGTCCAAAAACCTTTTTTGTCTTGTGTAATTCAATAAACTTAATCACAACTTTGTTAGTTCATTACATTTTAATTGAATAGTGTGAAAATGAATGATAGTGAGTAAGGTATTTTTGTAGGTGTATTAAATTCCCCCTTTATTAAATTCCTCACTTAGTATTATGTAATTTGATCCGAGTAGGTTTGTTATGATATATGTGCATGTTTGCCAAACTTTAACAACCTTTAACTTTATAAATATTTTTAGACATGTTCTGTGTGATAATTATTATGTCATGATAAAAGGACAGGAAACTATTTATTCCAGCATGTCTCAGGTAATAGAAGCTATGTTGATATTACCTGTGACTTTCACGTCTATTGAGCAAACCAAACTAGGTAGATCATGCTAATGACGCCCTCACTCAATAGACTACAACTAACAATATTTTGACACCTTGGTACCTGCTAGCCCTTCTTTCAAGAAGACTGAAAATTGATAATGTTGTTGGAGAGAATAATAAGTACAAAGTTTAGCAAACTTGTCTAGACTTTTTTGTATTTTTCTCTTAACAGTTGATCGTCCAGTCGTTGAGACGAATGAAGTGGCAATTAAAGGGTAAATAAGATTAAAAAAAACGCCTGATAGATATATCCTCTATGTGTTAAGAAGTCTCTCTTCAACATATATTAGTTTTCCTTGAGGAGCTACAGGTTGTGAAGTAAGTGTTTTTTAGACTATGGTAATTGATGTGGGTCGTATCAATTTCTCAGTAAACCTGAGCACATGTGAAGACAGCTTGTACCTGTGTTGTTACTTCACAATGACTGTTTTCTTTGGCAATATTCCTCTTATTTGAAGACCGTATGGTGTGGAGTTTTCCTGGTGAAGGAAGCTTCTCCACACACTGATTTCACTATATTACCTGTATGAAGTGGATATCCCTAGGTGAGATATCTGCCTCCTCACACTCACCTGCTGACAGACTCGGGACACCATCATGTTGATCCATCGGCTGGTCTTCAATCCTTGGATAGAGATCTAGCTCCTCAGTCTGACTGTATGTTTATACCTTTACGGGGGTGAGAGGATCTCTGCAGGTCATATAGTTGCCCCCTTGTTCTAATAATACCTGGTAGATCATTATTATCACTCCATCATGTTGATCTATCAGCTTCTCTTCTGAGTCTTTTGAGAAATCACACTCCCGGTCTTGACTTCATTTAAATACCTGCAAGTGTACCTGTATGAAATAGTTCTCTACAGGTGATAGCTGCTTCTTTAGTCTGATAATAACGCTAGATCATTCTTATCAAACCACCAGGTTCATGTATCAGCTCGTTTTTATTTGTCTTCTTGGACTAACCCATGGTCTGATGGTAATCTCTACTTGACTTTTTTCAGATCTGAACACTAATAAATCTTACTATTCATTAGTCAAGTGAATGCAGGCGGAAAAGTTATACTTTGCCTGTCATTTACCCATAGTTTCAGTTGTAAATTTTTGGTGGCAAGAAACGGTGCTGATAATCACTCTGACGTTATTACGTAACTATTCCCAAGCAGAGTGGTAGTAAAACATTTGATCATAAGAGAGGGCAATTCATTTTACAACATTTTTCAAGAAGATTATGATATGGCTACATATATTTTAATGAGCTGAAACATATTTCACTGTCAGTCAACCATATTATTTTGGTACACTTCCAGGTTTTTTAATTATCCACTCATCTCTAAGGAGTGTAGATTCCTCATCTTTAGTCAGATTTGCCATACTGGTGTGTCTGAATGATGAAAAGACAGTGACGACAACTCTTTTGTTGGTTAGATAGGGTCAATTAGAGATTTGATCTGGCAGGAGGAAGTCTCTCAATACAGGCAGGATAAAGGAGCAGTAGGTTCCCTGTCATTTATTCTCCCTTCCCTTGTAAACCAGCCAGTATCATTGGTTGGCCCTGTGCCCTGTACACTACCTCAGTCTGGGTGGAAAACAAACAAGAGTTTCAAGGGTCTTCCAATACTTTATGGATTACACGAAAATCTACTTTGCTCCAAGATGAGAACCTTTAACATCTTGGTTCCGGTAAGTCTTTGGTTTGATCTTATTTGGTGCTCAGGTAAACATACCTTAAAGTACTAACATAGTAGTCTAAGAGATTATATATGGTCACTTGTTTGTGGATGATTTGTTTGGTTCTTGACTTTGATCAAACTCTTGTCTTCTTACTTTGACTGAAATCCTGATTCTGCTTGCATGGATTGGGGGAAGACAGATGTGTAAATAAAGCTGGTTAGGACCAGTTGCAGACAGAGTGTCTGGGTAATTCAGGGGTAAAAACTGGCCTGTTCACATCTGCTGAGGCTCCTGGACTTGTGGCATCTTCCTGGAATTGTTTGTATGAAGGGCGCTAGAGTCATGCCACATGGCTGCCCCAACTCTCCTCATTGTCTGACCAGGGTCTGTTTAAACCTGCTGGGTTAATCCCAGAGAGTATTTATTCTTAATGAGATAGCATGTAACTCTATCAATTTAATACAAGAAATAGTCCCACCTTATAATATCTCCATTTTTTTGCCAGAGTGTGGAGTTAAAGGAATATAAATATGCATTTTCACTTTTTCTGTAAAGGTTGGAAATTTTTGTTTCAAAGTTAATTATGGGTTTTTGGTTTTGAACAGTTTAGACATGACTGGATGCCAAAAGTTGCAGAGAATTATTGAACATAAAGTGACAGATTTGACAAATTTCAATCAGTTTGAGTTAAGACAGTTAGTTTTGTAAGAATGTTAACCAGACATGGCATCCTAATAACATGGCTCTTGTGCTGGTCAGATAGAGTGGCCTGGATTTCTGGATATAGATGAACAAACTTCTATATACTGACAGCTGATAGATATACAACTTACCCCCTCTAACTATCTGTCCCATTGCCCCTCCCTCACACCCCAGTTAACCACAGTATGCCCTCAGCCCCCCATCAGCTACTAACTATGCTAAATTATTGTTTTCACATCAGTAGGAACCACCATGGCCTGGAACTCTTTAAAAACCACAAACTTTCTCTTGACATTTTGTTTTCATGAGGAACCAGGCCAGACTTTTATCTTTATTAAAAGATGAAAGAGATTTTTCTGCAGTACTGTTTGTCTAACCGGTCATGTATATAATCTGCTCTCAGGGTGACATTTTCAAACTCGAAGGCTTGTAGAAACATTCATTATTTCCACATTCTTGTTTAGACATTTGTGTGCAATGGTTGATTATGATTGTTGGCATGTTCACCTTGTTGTCCAGATTTCTTGTTCTATTTTAAAATTGACTTAGATTTTTCCAGCCATTTTATGATGCTGATTCAGGTAGTACAGAGCACGGCTTTTCAACTTGAAAGCTTTTCGAATTGATGATAATTTTATAAGGAAAAGCACTTTGAGATGAAGCTTTAGTAATAATATATATTTGGTCAATTTACATCCATGTGATGTTTAAACATGGCCTAAGGATGTATAAATAAAGCAGTGAATTTGTAATATTTTACTTTACCAGTCTGGTTGTTTTTTAATGACATGTTGAATTTGAAACTTTTTTGGGTTCCACATTATAGAATACTGGTACAACAATCACCCTGATGCGGTCCTTGTCACATGACCACATTATAAAAAAGCATTCTTCTCTGATTTCCCTGTGCTCTATTTCTTGATTTCTTGTTGACATCATGTCTGGCAGCTTCCCTTCTCTCTATTTCCTTTATCATAGCCATGGCTTTTTAACCTACATACCAACTGAAATCACTGAATGGCAGTGCCTATGGTAGCTCTCAATCTGGCCAAAGTTTAACATCTGTCATGGTGCGTATAAATTGTCACTTAAATGTGTTCTATAGCGCCATGCAAGTTCATTCAGTCCATCTGATCGCTTGGTTAAAAAGATTGTAACAGATAGCATATTTCTGCCTTACTCCTTTTTTTGTACTTCATTCAAAGGATTTTTTCTCTTGTTAACTGCTACAAAGTTACTCAAAGTAAAACTCCATCACGACTCTAGTTGTCTTTCAATGGAATAATTTAATTTAAATTATAAAAACAATATGATTGTTAAAAGTGACACAGTTTTCTATATTTATTGTTTGAGCAGAATAACGAAGCAAGACAAGTTCCTATTGTTTGATGGTAATGATAGTAACTGTTTCTTTTTTACCCAGGATCACAAGGCCTTGTCTTTAATGTGATTAGCATGTGTTTATGAGGGGTGTAATAAGGACAAGAATGTCAATAACAGATTAGCAAGGTTTTAGTGCTCGCATTGTTAAGTCATTAGTCAAAATAAAAACAGATTTTCGATTAACCAAAGAATACATTTTATTTAAAACAGCGGAACAATAGTTCTGAGGAACAAAATGTAAATAAAGCAATATAAAGGACAATTCTTGTATTTATGGAACTGGACTAAACAAACATTCAGGTGATGCCTAGTTCAGAAAATCTGTCATTCTGCTATATTATATCTTAAATAGAAATAAAATAGAGAAAAATTAAAAACCAAAAATTACTTTAAGCTGTAGTTGTGTGAAACGCAGATTTACTACAGCATAATCTACATAACACATCACTACAACTGTCAGAATAAACAATGAAGTCTGCCAAACGTTTTCTCCTTGGTGCCAGTATTATGTCATGGTTATGTAATAGATGGGAGATAGAAGTTTACACATAGACACAGTGACATGGTTTGAACTAACGCGTATTTTGAGGGGATGCAAATGGCTTTTTTTCTGTACATTTTCATGCAAAATGATCATTAGAGATTATTTTTTAAATTTGATATTTTATTTTTTACAATCAACTTCTTATCAGATATTAGACATTGTATAACATGTATGTAGTTGTGGTATAGTACTGTCCGTCTTTTTTTAAACTAAATAAACTTTATTTTTTCAACTTCTGTACAAGTTCCAGTAATGTGTCACAAACGATGATTGTATTGACTGTTTAGCCAGAATACAAAGTCTGTATATGTGTTAAAGTTTGTCAGTGCTTACCTGTGCTAAAGGACAAGTGTTTGTCAATGCTTACCTGTGATTACAGGTATTAAAGGGAAGTAAAGAAAGGGGCAATGGTCAGTTAGTCAGACATCATTTAACACAACACTCTTAGTGTCAAGGTCAGGGAAATCAAGTGAAATTAAATGGCCCTTTAAAAGATTAATGATAAGTGTAGTGAACAAAACTGTAACAAAAAAACTATTTTGTCTTGAATTTGCCTGGTGTGTTTTGCATCCCACATGGATAAAGGGACTTTATAGTCATTTGTACACTGATACTGATTGCGACAATACAAAGTACAGAAACCCATTTGAAGAACAAAGCTAAGTAGGGTTGCAAGATTTTAACACTACAGGTACCCAATAGACCAAGATAATTAATGCTGAGTTATTTACCTGTTCAATGAGTATGACATAAGTAAGCCCAGCAAGGAGTCTTAACAGGATTGTAAAAGACCATTCCTTATCTTTTCCAGTTGACATTCATAAGCTTTGGCAGTGTAGCTCATTTTGCCCTTGACAAAAAGAATAGATGTTAAGAGGTTTGAAGAGATGCCTATTGTTGAGAAATTGTATAATGGATTGTTAAAAAAAAAATCTAAAGAGACTAATTGACCACTAAAGAATATTGCTGATCAGGGTCTAGTTAAAGATTTATATGTTTGTGAAGATCACTGTACTGCTAAAGTCGTTTTAGTTGTGTTAGTTCAGCTTGGGAAATTGCTTGTAAAAAAAGTGAACAGAGCTTGTGTGAAACCAAAGCTGTTACATAACTTAAGCCTGTGTTAGAGATTGTATAGATAGAGTTGTATATATGAGCAGTTAGGTATTTGTTAAGCTGACTGTGGTTAACCACTCTGTCCCCTAGCCGTGGTTAAAGGGCCCAGACTGTAATCTGACCCAGCCTCACTTTCCCCTCTATTATCCCTATTGTTTGAGTTGCCTTAAGTTTTTCTATGGAAGTGTCTGAGTTCCTAATTACCTGTGACAGTAATGGAGCAGGATGGAACAAAACAGAGGCACACCTAACATTATCTCATACAATACTTTCATAGGTGGCACTCAAATACATGTATAATATCAATGCGTCAAACTTCCCTTTTACAAATTCCCCATTACTGATGACGTGACATTTTGCTTAAATCTACTTGTGTAGTTAGTAGTTTATTTGGTTAAAATACAAGTAGTCCTCGGTTTTGAGTTGTGTAGGGTCTGAATTCAGGGTGTGTAGCTTTTGCCGATTTGTTTGAACAGAGTTGCGATTTGGGCTCATCTTCCAGCTTAAAGTTGAGTAAAGTGATGGACAAATCCGCTCACTTTCATACCCTGTTTATTAAATTGTTCCTGTTCATGGGAGTGAGGCTGTGAGGTTTGCGTGTTTAAGGAAGGGAGTAGATATACTGATCAACTTAACTGGTAGAGATAGAAGGGTTAGCCATGTTTTTAATTTCTTCTTCTCAGTTTGGTGGTCATGGGACAAGATGGGTGACGTAATGGTGATCAACTAAACTGGGATCAAAATTGACTTAATTGGATAGTCCAGTTGTTATACAATTCATGCTGTTTGGGTTATGATATGCCCTTGTAGTACTAGAATGCTAGGAAATTCAGCGTAGTCTGTTATTTTGATTGCCAGTGGTTTTGGGAAAAGTCTGGGATGCTGATTGTTTCCAGGTCTTTCAGCGAGTGATAACCAGTGCCTAATTAGCCCCAGACAAACTGTAACTCCACACTTAACTGTCCAGAAGGATAATATACACCTGTGGGCTCTGTGGTTTGAGATAAGTGATAAGCTAAACAACCTATGGAGATATGTGATAAAAATGTGTTGATGCAACCAAATTGGAAATACGGCCCGACATCCCTGTGCCTGTGTGTTTTGTTTTGTCAAAGATTCACAAGAACATTTATTTGGTATCAGTTTTTAGGTGGTAAATGATTTAGAATCACTTTTTCACCAATGTTTCGCATATAATCTTCTGTTTAACGGAGACATCTTTGCTGTGTTCTTTGATTCACCATAGAAAGATTTTATGAAATATTTTCAAAATTCATAAAATCTCTTATGAAAATAGAATGAAAACTATTCATTTTATTGTTTGCCGCCAGTTGTTTCAACCACTTTGTCCTATTTTTTTCAGATATTGGGAGTACGTTGTTAAGGAGATGTCCAGAAGCTTAGACCATCAGTATGTGTGTAATTAAAAGAAGATTTATGGTGACCATATTTCTGGCGGTGGTTGTTTGGGGATATGGTGGGATTTTACCTGTCAGTGCTGACATAATTGATAACCGCTCTGGGCCTGAGGACTTCAGGAAATTTACCTACAATGGTGAGTACATTATCAATAACATTTTCGTCTCCATTTTGGGTTGCTTGACAATTAGATCTTCGTATACATTATTTTCCTGAAATACTATTAAATGAAATGTAAGCCACACTTCAGTCAACCAATCGATTAATCAAGGTGTTTGCTACAATGTTTTTACAATGTCTATGAGTTTTCCTGTTATTAGTTGTCGCGACAATATTAGTGTGTCTTGTTTAATACCCACATATTGCTGTCTAAAACGTTCCAGTAAGCTCTCGATAGTATTTGATCATTATTATATACCCTCAGACCTCACCAGCTTCAATAAGACCAATCTTCTTGGTGTATCATTTACAAACAACTCTGAAGACACAGGTAGCAAGATGTTTTACAGGATTGATTTAATTAGGCTGTGTTTGTCTATTATTTGTAAACACATTGAACAACATTTCTGCTCTTGCAAGCCTGAGAACCTAGCTATTAACTCTGGGTCCCACCTACATTTAACCTGAGTGTAATACAACACTTATACAATACAGATACACTGGAAACATTGGTTAATGTTAATTGGATCATGACATGATAAAACAAAGTCTGAAAATAAATTGTTTTTATTTCACAAGTTGATACAGGAACACACCCTAACCTCCAGGCTTGGATTTCTGTTTATTGGCCTATACAGTCCTCCTTTATTTGGCTCTAATTCACCACGGCTGCTATGCCAAAAAATGTTGGGTGGCACTTTGATTGTTTAATAGTAGTTGGTATTTTCTGTCCTTTGATATTGTTCCCTGTATTTAAAACCTGGACTTATTCTATTGGGCACTGTGTTAGGATTGTGTTGACAGTTCTGCCAGGTCCCACCCTAAACAAATCAGACGTTTGTCTCTGGTGTTCTCTCAGCACCAACCAAAAACCATCATCAGATTTCAAATTAAAGTCACCTTAAATAAACACAACCATGACCTGTTCTGCCATTGTCAATTAATGTGAACAAACTGTATCTTCTTGGCAAATGATTTAATCGATTCATTAACTTACAGCTACAAATGTAATTAGGTTTGGTTATATCTTGTCCTGCTCGGTAAACACAACTACTCCATGTGGATCCACATCTTACCGATAAGGTGGCGTTTTAATTATAGGGTGGATCTGAATAGTTGATATTTGAGACAAATAGCATCAAAATAAAGATATTAAGATAAACTAGAGCTGTTGCGACAGCTATACGGATTCCGATCCATTTTATTTCTTGTAAGGAAACGATTGTTTGCAATGAAAACCAAAAGCTTGAACTCAATAAAGCAAAGTACCCAGAGTATATATTCCAGAGTTGAGAATTGTATCTCTAACAGTTTCCGAGAATTCCGTTACAACAAATAGTAGATTAATGAAAAATAATAAACAGGGATGGAGATAACATTCCACTTTGTCTGGCACCATTAGATTACAAGATATTTAAGAAGAAATATTGGAAAAACAACTCATCATACTGCAAAACAGTAATTGTACAAATCAAAGGACTTACCATGGTCTACACAACGCCACTAGTTTACCAGATGTAGGACGTAAACTAAGTATATTACCGTATATTTTATAATAACTG
>JAVFBZ010158809.1:0-18056 GCA_032466195.1 Katharina tunicata | reverse complement strand
ACGGCACGTTTAACAGTGGAATACCTAGAGGATGAGAACATTAATGTGTTGCCATGGCCATCAAGATCGCCAGATCTCAACCCTGTTGAGCATCTTTGGGACGAACTCGATAGACGTTTACGCCAGCGTAACCCAGCGCTTCAGACGCTTCTGCAACTGTCACATGCACTGCATGAAGAATGGGTTAGGAATCTACGATTCAAAGACTCATCCAGTATATGCCAAGGATGTGTCGCCCAGTGATTGCAGCTCACGGTGGCCACTCAAGGTACGGAATTCAGCGCCCTCGTGCGGCGCTTTTCGGTGACGAATACGCCTCCGCTGCCTTCGGTCCATAGGGAGAACATTACCACATACTTGTACCAACTTTAACTGTGCTACCCCCCAAAAATACTGAATTATCCCGCTTTGAATTGAAGAGACAATTCTAATAGTATTTCGCCTATGCGTTTCTTTTTTGACAGAGTATATTTGATGTGAAATAAGTATTTAAAAAGTGATGAAAAGAAAACGTTTGTCCTGTATAGGATTTTATTAACGCTTTGTTCAACTACTCATTGGGCGATTCATTAACATCAGTAGTGAGGACTTGTCTGCACCGACTCTAGAATTACTAATTAAAATAATCGCTATGTTTAATCAGTTTAATTATATATTTATTGCGAGGAAAATTAATAAAATTGAATTAAAAAAACACAACCGTGTAGTGCAAAAAAACGAAATGACAAGAAAAGAGGTTTATTCTATTTAGAAAGTGCTGAACACTTTGTTATCTGTGTTAGATCACTCGATCTTTGTATTTTAATATTTAAACAGTCACAAGAGATGCTATATAATTTTACAATAAAGCGCTCAAATTGAGGAACAAAAAGCGTCCGCTGCAAGCGTCACTTGGTAACCAGTGGCATCAGATGCTGCTTTTATCCGTGTCCTGATCAAAGCAATCAGTCAGACATTGGGTAGGCAGTAATTTCTATGAGAAACAATGTAAACACGATCGTTGCTGTTATTTTGGAGACAAAGCATAAAAACGGCTTTAAGTTGGTAAATGGCCTATTTATGAGCGTTTCAAAAGAAGCTTTCCATATTGTGTTTGCGCACCATTTCTATGCTTATTTGAGTGGGCTTTTTATTGATTATAATTGAGTTAATTCATTGTCAGGGTTAGGGTTAGGGAAAGAAACCCTTCGGGGTTTTCATCTCGTCAATGTAGTTAGGCAATGTAACTATCATGTAACTATCATTTACCCACTTGAATAGATTAAAATTATATAGATAATATATATAAACACGGGATATAGCGCTGACAGTATAGCAATGTAATGCCTGGTAACCTGGAGTAAAGTTATGAAACGTGTTCAATAGAGAACACATGCTATAAGCTAACAGCACGATTACTTATCTATTTTTATAAATGTAATCACGGATAGGTAACTAATAAATATGGTTCCCCTGTAGTTCAGTGATATTTCTAATTGAACGGCAGTACGTGTGCTCATTGTTACGCTTTGCTAAATATCTTTGCTTTTTCTTTGTATTATAGTACTATTTGTGCACAATGGTGAAATAAATGATATGAAATGAAATAAAGATCCAACAACGTTGGTAATGATCTACAGAACTCAAACAGTGACATGACAAATAGCCTATGAATTGGTTGGCTTAATTAATGAGTTACAGAAGTTAAAAGCATTTCCGTTAACCCCAACTTAACCCTCAAGATTGATCGCACTCGAAATAGGCGGCTGATTATTAAGAAATAAAACGGTTTACCACGATTACGAGGAACAAGTTTACACTGGGCGAATTAAGTTAAGCTGAATTTATCGGTCTTCTGACCAAACGAGACATTAACCAGACAGCGACAAGACTGCTATTTCAAGGAGGAGTCAATACTTGTATCGCATGTAGATAGACGTATCCTATAGGACATCAAGCAACTGCATTCCGCGGCAATAAATTTCAACATAGATCAGGTAACAGCAAAGAAAACTAAGAAATAAAAGATAATTAAGTCACGTGAAATAGTTTAAATTTCTTCATATGTCTTTTAACCAGGTCAAACGTTGACGTTCACAGCTATATTTAAAATGCCTAGTCATTACATACAAGTTCCGTCACGGAAGTGAATCACTGGGCCGTTTTATACAAATGACAGGAAGATTCCTGGTTTTATTGATTGACCCTATGTCTGCATAGGTTATTTTTGTAGATTGAAAGATTTATCCAACCCATTCTTTGTAACTGGCATGTACTACAGATACAAACAACAACCAGTTTCTTACTATCTACAGTGTGTAAACCTTTATAGATCTGATAGGTCCATTAAATCCAAAATCGTAAAAACGAATGTAATTGATAATTGGTTTTAGCAATTATAACAATTTATAACAGTATGTAGAAATGATATAAAAAATACATTATAATACAATACCAGTCCCTGCCTGAACCCAATCATGGAAACTTGGCTTGAGCTTTCAAAGTCTACTGAAATGGTGTCGAAAAATGAATCTATGGCCTACATATGTCCTGGATTCCTAGATTAGCCCTGGATTAGTCCCTGTTTAAGTAAATAACGTTGCATAAAATTCCACCTTTTTATTCGCTTTCCATAGCGGAAAAAAACGTTTAATTATTTCCGCTATCAAACACAATATATGCATAGAAATTCTGTTCAGACGCCAGTATTGGTTTAATGTTGTTTACTAATGCATCCTTACAAATCTCACGTCACCATAGATACACCGGTAACACTGTTGCAACGGAATAATCGGATGCATTTAGAGAGCAATTAGAAAGGATTGGCAACGCACTGATAGGCTATGTAGAAAGCACCTTTTTGATCTGTGTATGACCTGAAAATTGTAAATACTTGTACTACGGAAGGTAAAAATATTACATGTTTACCAAGCTGTACGTGTTATAAATAGCTGACAACCACGTTAGTTAGTTTACAACGGTTTTCTTTAAGACAACAGATTCAGCTCTGTGTTGTAATTTTTGTATCGGTAAAAGTTAATACAATTGTCAATCGTTTGTACACCGTTGAATAACAATTTAGCATGTTAATCCAAATACATAATTATATTGAATATAAAAAAAGAGACTCCGATCAGGAGTCTAACCGATGATCGATTTCATACCTGACTTATTATTATCGTGGAATCACAAATCATTCACGCCAATGAATATAACTTACTGAAAGAATTAATAACAAAATATACCGTTTATTCAAGTTTAAGTTATAATAGACATCATAAACGCTCATTATGACGGCCACCGCTGTTTATTTCCGCCTTACCCCACTTACCACGGCTAAGGTGCCGTCTGGTTAAGTACACATTGTGTCCAAATTATATTCACGCTGTCATACTTACCACTTGAGGAACATTATCTTTCCAACTTCTGTGACTTCACATTTTGGTTGTGTTCGATTCGCCTTCTTCTTTTGGAATACACCGCCGTCATATAAGTGAAATACCATTGAGCACGGCGTTAAACACCAATCGATCACCACGTCACCAGGGGACGGTAAGCTATAAACACAAGTTAATGTGCTGCCTTTCACGTGACTGTGACGCAATGGTGAGAGCAGTCCCCGCAGTGCTGTACCAGATATAGTGCTAGTCAGTCAGATCTGGTCGCATTTTTTGTTTATGGTATGACACAAAACTTCAGCTATGTTAGACTGTGAAACGACATCCTAGAAGTTCATGTGTATGCCTATGCCATCGATAGAGCCGTACATGTACAATCCGACATTGAATTATTTGTTCGCAAAAAGCAGGGAAAAGAGAACTTGAGATGTCACCCCGATCGTCTGGGTCCGATCAGCAGGATGGCTGTGTTGTTAGTATGTACGAACTGATAATTTAACCTGGTAAAATATCTTTTAGCATTAGAATTGTTTTAAAATAAAGTGTAAACATTTTCTGTAAAGATCTGAGCAGGAATATGTAACGGGTTAAGAGGTTGTCTGTAGTCCATCAATGGGTCTACCTCCGCTAAAATCTCGCCCAAACTGAATTATTATGTCTAGCGACTTCTTTCCATTATTATCCTACTCTGTGAAAAACAAAATACCATGGCGCATATACCAAAATAAATTATGCAGAACAATTACGTTTACAAATAAGTTGTTTTACACTTCTGGGCATACCTAAAGCACCAGATACATTGCACCAGACACATGTAAACTCCGATAACCGGCTGTGCGTGTCTGCATCTTTTGGAAAGGCACAAATGGAAGCAACAGGCTTCGGAGAGGGCACTGTTGCAGCCGTGAGCTGCGGACGACAAGGAATACGTTAAATGATACACATTTACGCTGAATTGAACTTTAAAGTCGTGACTTAGTTCACAATTCTCGGCGTTGCGAAATGTGTAAGCAAGCTCTTAGCGTGGCATCACATTATGATAGCCTCGCTTTCAAACAAGAACTATATAATTGCCTCAGGCGTGTCCTAAGGCTTCCAACCAAAGGTAGCGGAAGGCAGGCCGTGTACACTTAAAGCTGCGCGTATCCTGTCTAATTGTCCAATGACAGTTTTAATACTTTACAATAGTTCTCACTTGTCATGTATCCTTTAATGAACTGGAGTTTAGTTGTATGTCTGCAAATAAATCAGCCAAATGTTCATAAAAACATTTGAGTAAGAATATTACCCATATAGACCACGTCACTAACAATTCAATAGAATTTTGCTGCAACGTGTCGTAAATAATGTTCAATACTTGAAATTAAGTCTGCTTTTGGAGTAGGTAATAGAAATGTGAACAGTCGGAGAAGTAATACTGGTTTCGTTAAATTTCATGGCAGTTCCAGTAATATTGAACATACTGAAAATATGCGCATATCAGGTCAGTCCTATATTTGGTAAGATAGGTATACATGTCACGCGCTTTCCTGTATTAATATGACAGATATACTTGTAAGGGGTGAAAAGGTCATCGATTCTATTTCTTCCCTTACTATAAAGTTACTTAAAAGATTCCTCAAACTTTTTTTCTTGATACCAACTCGGCGAAACTTGTTTGTAATTGTCGAAGCTTAATTGCTGAATAGAGATGATACAAATTAATTGAAACTTATAGATCAAAATTCTATATATGTCACCGTAACCCGAGTTCACGTAAAACTAATAACAGAAAAAAAAGATTTTCTATATATTATATCCCCGTGCTTACCAAAGAGAAATATTCGCAGCATTTATTTGGATAACAATTTGGTCGTTTTGCCGTGAGCCTATATAAGTCAGTCGGTAAGAGCGTTGGCCCTGATAGACAGAGACCCGAGTTCGAATCTCAGTGGAGGCAAGCAACATGTTTTTTCTCTACATTTATACAAATATATCTATTTTTGTATAAATGTAGAGAAAGAAAATTTTGTAGGTCGATTTAAATTTGAGCAATAAAGCATCAGATTAGCGTGACTGGCTTGCATTGGAGGTCTTAACGCAGCCTTCATAAACATCAGAAGCGGCCTCGAACCTGTGAGACACATATTAGGTCAATGTATGTTTTGCGTTCGGAGGTAGACTTCGGAGACATTTGGCATTCTGAAGATGGTGTTAGTCTACCTCCGAAAGTTCAATATTAATTTTCAAATTGTACAAAATGTTTTTTGTTGATTTGCTTTTGACTAGTATTGCTAAACCACTTCTTACCAAGATTTACATACAAGTCCTGTGAAAACTTCCCCGCAAACCATAACCAGTTGGACCATGACAAATTTTGGTCAACATCGTTGGTTAGTTCATTTTTTTTTTCAATCCATCTTTAACGAAGACAGATAAAGCTACCTTATTTATTGCCTTTAGTTGCCGTTGCTCGTTTAAATATTAAACTAGATATTGTTACTGCTATGGTCTTCGACGTCATTTAATAGAATTATGTAGGTTTTAAATGCTTCGCTTTTGGTGGCAAATGTTTTCAGACATTTATTTCACTTAAAATAAAAACAACTTCTCAAAAATGCTTGCAGTTTGCTCGCCGTGTTAAAATTGCCAAAATCTTCATTGTTACTCAATTATCCGCAACGAACGTTTATTTTTATTTTTTTTTTAGTTAGTTTAAGTTTACCTTGGACCAGGAAATGAATATTGTGTGTGTGTGTGTGTTTTAACATGTTACATGTTCTCATCATTGAGCAGACCTGGCAAAAGCTCTTTTATAAGTAATAAAAAATTCGAAAAGGCGGCGTGAGACAAATTACCCTTCTTTTAAAATGTCTTCTGCAAATCAAAGTGAAACGCACCTGTCACTCACAAAAGTTATCACATTCTCAATGTAGTGTATTAAGCCGATAATTTAAGAACTCATGCATCTTGAACATACAATATCAGTTTGTGTAGGATTACTGTATACTGTATATAATTATATGTGTGTTAAAGATACAACACTGGAATTTTGTGTATTTTGAATATTCAAAACGAGATATGTATGTTGATGATACCGTATGATCTTTTGTGTCGGTTCGTATTCCTTGGTTAATATACAATATAATGTATGTGAATGATGTTTACACCATTCTGCTGAAAACACAAATGGATTGTAAAATTTAATATGTACCTCTGATCAGTGCCCATAATGTAATTAATGATTAATGACGTACACATCTTATTACACCCTATCCCCTTCATTAATAAGCCTTGCTGACTTAGCAGCGGAACTCAAATAACAACAATATAAAATGTTAGCATTGTACTTACCTGTGGATTATATGTTAAAGATCCCAAATACTGATCCATATACAACTGAAAGCACAATTTTCCAAATTGAAGACGGTAATGATATATTTTGCGTAGATTGTAGATTCCAGAACTCAAATAAGCAACATCGCGTTCAACTTATAAATTAAACATTAGTTCAGGATGATCAAACTATTGAATTCAATATTCTTTGTTTTCAGTATTTTGGTCTTTACAGAAGTTGTAGTTTTTGTTGTGATCGTCGGCTTTAAGTTGCCTGTAATTTGAAAACATCTCCCATGGTCTTCACATTCGGTGAAATATGAAGCAAAAGAAGTAACAGTGGCTGGTATTTAAACCGTGCTGTCAGTTTAGGATATCATTGGGGAACGGTCTTTACAGAAAATATATATTTGTCCGTAGTTATAAACCACTAAATATATATAAAGTGAGGTTGCAAAAGTTAGTATACTTTAGGTGACCCACGGAGGCATCTTTATCCTGACAAACTGTCTGCAATGTCCTTATAATACAATTCATCGAATTGTTAGTTAAATCGGTAAATGAATCGAACGGCAAAGAAAAAGCTTTCTGTTTGTATCTTGAATATGCTGTACACTAATACAAACACATTTTCATCACAAAGATTTGGCGAGGAGTGACCATCAGGTAATCCCTTAACACTCGATAGACGGTAGGCCTGAGTCTAGCTCGAGGAGTTCCTGTAGACGATTAGGATACTGAGTGAAGTGGAAGTGTTTATCAAGAGCTGCCGTCGTCCGCGTCTTACTGCAGGTGCCTGGGATGTCACGGTGTATTACAGTTTACAGTAGGAGACTATTGGCTGTATCTCAACCATCAGCTAGCCTCAGCAAGACAGAAGCGGTTACTGTGTTCTTATACAGGGCGCGAGCAGATCGATTCCCAGGTCTACCGCGTCATCAACGGAGACATGGTACCAGGAAATACATAGAGCAGCGTATAAGTTATATATTATAACATAACATGAAGTCGTTATTTTCGGTTTCGTATCTCATGTGATCTTTTCAAAGCAGACAGACGTTATAAGATGGAATCAAAGTTCCTTTCCTATTAATTGTTTTCAAAGTTTACCCGTTAGCGCTTGAATTCTGTCTCAGAACGAATATCCAGATAACCCATAATGCGTCACAAACCATGAAGCGTCAAATTAAATATGCTTGTTCACGGGTGTGGTGCAAATGCACTATTCGGATGTGTTCTTCTTTTTCGAATCATTTATACGGTTGTAAAAACCCGAGCAATCTCCCCACTCACTATATGTGACTGAGAGTTCTTATTTTTGTCTTACTTAAGGAAGACCTGATAATTCGCCATAAATAGACGCGATATTTATATTTGTTTATGATTTTTATGATATAATGTTTTGATAACTGAGCTTTGTTATTTTGTCACCGGGAGAAATGTTCACATAGGCTTTTAGTCTCACAAAAAGCCTTAACGTCAATAAAATATTGTTTAAACTATAAATGAATGCTGTCGCCTTTCATAAAAGGTTAAAAACAAAAACAAAAATCTGGCAATTCTAGACACGTTGGGTTTTTAAATACATTTTGATAACCGCTGTATTCATTGAACTGTTCGTGATCCAGGTCCGTATTTTAATCATGATTAAAATATGGACATATCAGCTCAACGTTTACGTATTTCTTGATTGCCATACATTTTCGTTAATTTGCGTTGATTACAACAACCTAAACAAAAAAAATTAATGTATCGACATTTTAACAGTATCAGTTCAATATACCACTGACAGGTAAACAGTTCATCTCCCAAACATCGGGAAAATAGATTCTTCTTTCGGCTTTTTTCTAATGCATTTTTTTTTAAATGATTGTTGTTTCAATGCCACAAGTTGCATTCTTTGTAGAAAGAATGTGAACATATTTATTTTATACAATAATGTTTATGTTTTTTTTGTTAAAAAAATCCACTGCCATTGCACTAGTAACTGTGTCAGTGCTTAAACATCAGAGTATTTAATAGGGCTATTAAATCTTAATAAGTAAATTGACTGCGCCAAAAAATCGTATAATAGTTTTTCCGTCAACGAAATTTCTTTTCTTTCTGAGACACAAGCAACAACCGAGCGGTCAATTTGTTGATAGCTAAGAACAAAATCTGCCATTGAGCGGATCAATCCAGGACCCTCGGCAGACTGATAGAGTTTTTGTCGATACCTTGGTCAAAAGAGGCATCATCATCCAGACAGAGATAAACAGCAATCTCAGTGAGAAGGAGTAGTTAAACCCAGGCATGACTGCAGTAATGAATACTATTTCTGTTGTGATTGTCACCGCGGAAATGACGAAAATTAGGACAAGCACATAAATACCATAACATCTGGTTAATGACAAAACAAAAATCGCTTTACCGTGGCGTATAAATCCGCCAGTTGACACAGTTATAATTAAAGCATGCAGTTATTATGGAGTTTTCCTGTCTATTCGCGTACTTTGTTTTAGATTTTAGTCGACCAGATAGTTTCACCATGTTAAAATCAATGACATTTTACATAGCAGAGAATATATTTACGTGCAGCAAAAACACTATCAGAGCCAGAATATCAGTACACGGAACTTACCAACATACCGGGTTGGTATATATTTCACGCAAAACAATATATATTAAACCGGATTTGTACAGGCTTTGGTTTATTTAAATATGCAATTGTCTTAGTAGGAAGGTGAACTTATTTGTTTTAACAACATGTGTTGTTTGTTGTTTTTTTCAAAAAAGAAACAACAACATCCACTGTCATTTCACTAGTTACTGTGTCAGTAAGTATCGGAGAATTTAATATGACCATTGTGTCTTAATAGGTTAACTGTTTGGGCAAAGAATCGTATAACTGGATATTTATGACTACACTGTACTACGCCTTCGAGGAAGACAATATGTAAAGATATATGTACACTGGAAGGTTAACGTAGCTTTTGCCAAATGATAAAAGATCGATTAGTTATTCGCGTTAACATGTGTCTTTGCACATGTCATAAAATATTCAAGGTGCTTCCAACTCGGTCTTAAGTTGAACTAAATAGATTTGTGGGGATAGAACCTTTTTTCCTTTGGAAAAAATATATTTGTATAGCTTCGTTTTTTTTACTCAGTTGTAAATTTTAAAGTCTGCAGATTGAACTTTTTGAAGACGGATGAAGAGATTAAACGCACTTTAACTTGATTTATTTCTTAATTAAGATACGCCTATATATCAGAATTAAGCTCACCCGACAATTGCCAAATAGATGCGCACGGCACTATTCACTTTAAATTATTTTTATTTACCATCGGATTTCAGTCCTTTTACTAAGTGTTTTCCTTAAGGCAAGACAAATTATAAGGTTCGAGAAAAGGCAATATCTGGTTATTTAAGCAATATTGTTCCGAAAGGGGCTTGCTAAAAATGTACAATGTAGTTACTTCAATATATGAGATAAAATGACCAGTGGCAATTTCCACATGAAATAGTTAAATCAATAATTCACTGAATAAAAAATTTATAATCAAATTTAAGGCCAAGGTTGATGAGTATAAAGTGAGCCGTACAATACCTAAGTGACGGTTCTAATTAAATTTCAAGCATACGGTAATCAAATTTCAACATTCAGTTTGACGCATTGTAGCAAACTACATCTGCTTGGATTTGACACTGATTTGATAAATAGCTTGTGTACTAGTCAAATTTTCTAGGAATGCCTTCTGATTTTGCCGCGTAAATCATTGAAGATGTCCTCGATTGTGTCCAGTGCCGACATTTTTGTTTTGCTTTTTGCTTTTGCTTTTAAGGATGCAAATTCATTCTCTTGCGGAAATGCTTTTAACATGTACGTATATATATATTTCGTGAGGATAGCTTTAGATATACTTCATTTGGAATTTGAAACAGAGGTCAAAGTGAAGCCCACTACCAAGTATAGGACTATGGCGAGTAATAATGTTCAGGATGGCGAAAATTCTATCGCAACTCTGTGCTATTTAAACTTCATCGACACGAACATAAATACAATGTAGTAGTGTCATGTGCTTTTTATATAAACAGCAATTAAGTACTTCTCGTATAATTCATATTACATGCTGTCGATACATTCGATAAACTGTTTTTGAACATAAATAATGTCAACAATATAAAACCTTAACTGTGTACTTACCTGGGGCTTTTATGTTGGCTATTCTTTATCACAGATCCATGCACGAATTTAAAGACAACTTTACAAATTGAAAACGGAAACTATGCATATCGTCTTCAAATCTTCATTTTGTTTCTTTTAGAATTCTTAAAATATCGTGTTCAACGTGTACAGTGCACATAAGTTCAGGATGGCGTAAATTTTGAATTTAATATACTTCGTTTCTCTCTGGCAAAATTCTCAGCTAGCCAAACTTTAATGAAAAGAACAGAAATGCTTCGGAATCAGTACAAGAGTTCATAGTATTCACTTATATTTAGATTTAAAAAAGTTACATCGTATAATTTATCTTAGCTAATTTAGAACCACGTTGAAACGAACAAAAAAGTGCATTTGTTGGACACAACAGCAAGTGCAACCGACAGATGTAAGTTTAATCCCTACTAACTGCTAATAACGTTATTAAACAATTCATCGAGGTGTTAATGAAGCCCGTGAATGAATCGATTTGCAAAGACAAAATACCTGTTGTTTGTCGAAGATGCTGTTAATTTTTACGTTTTTAATACAAATAATTGACGATGAGTAACCGTCAGGTGATGCCTTAAAACTCGATGAGCACTACGTCTGTCTAGCTGGAGTAGATGTGTGGAAGATTTAGATCGTGAGTGGAGCGGAAGTGTTTATCGAGAGCTGTCGTCGTCCGCTTGTTACTGATTGTACCTGTGATGTCACGGTGTATAATAGTCTACAATTAGAGACTATTGGTTGTATCCCACAACCAGCATCAGCACGGAAGCGCTCACTGCAGATCGATTCTGATGGCCTTCCGGATCTACCACGTCGTCAACGGAGACACGCTACCAGAAAATACACAGAGCAGCGTATAGGTGAAATGTTATAACATAAAATAAAGTTATTATTGGTTTCAATATGCACCCATGTGCTTATATTCTATTACAAAAACTAGCTCCAAACAGACCACAATGCGTCTTTTCTGAAGCGTCGAATGAAATGAATTTATACACGGGTGTGGTCCAAATTAACTATTCTTTAGATTTATCTTTTTTAACCATATATTCACTTGGAATATCCCCATAAAAAAGGTCCCATTATTTGGATAAACAAAGAACTTTCCGTGAGAAAATTCACTTTCTTTGATTTACCAGCTGTTTGTCTTTCCATTTTTCTTTTAGTTGCAAAGGAACCTTTTATTGTTACGTAGCTCAATCACGATAGATTAAGATTCACATTTTCTCGATCGATCCAATTTGTCTCTTTTGTCAAAGAACCACATGTATTGCAGACGCACGACTCTTTTAGTTCAGAGAGCCGTACCTCAATACGCAGTTGTAATCTGCCACCAAGTTTGTGTGAGTTACCACACAAAAAATCTTCTCCGAGCATACGGTAGACACAGTAGGCTAATCAACCTTATCGGATCCTGCAGTTACACGGAAACGATGAAAAAAGCAGACCATTTACCTCGTGGCTGTATCAAGGTGCATCAGAATGTTCGAACCGTGTGCCTTAGCTCTCGTGATTACCTAGTACAAATCGATAAAGCTTATTTGAGCTGTGATGTTTTTTTATACATGATAACACTCCAGAAATCAATCCTGTAATCTTTCACGAAATGTCCTGTTGGAGAAAAACTAGCAACTCCAGATATTATCTCTCTTTTTATCAATGTCATTGCAAGCTATTCTAATTAAATTGTTTGTGAGTTACATCTGTGCTTCACGCGGGAATAGAAAATACGCAATCGTTGTTTATGCTTGCTGTATGTTATTGGAAACACAGTGCAAAAGAACTCGAATTGGATAGAATTTGACTGTAATTCATTTTCGACACACATTTGGTGTGTAGTGTTTCTCTACATACACTGTACTTGTTAAATGAACGACTCGTGTACACCGAAAGTCAAGCCCTTACCTGGACCAGCGTAGTACCAATGCTCAACGACTGACTTATAGCACTAACATGTAAGCCAGCCTTATAACATGGTTATTGACGATAAATGACCTAAGGCGAAATATTGATAAAAAAAAGATGACAAACAGGGTTGAACTATGTCCTCGCTCGGACTGCATGTGTGTCACGGTTTTCAAGTCAAGTACATTTTAAAAGTCTTAACAGAGAATATATACACATGCAACAAAAAACATAGCCAAAGCGATAAAAATCTATAACAAGGATTCTAACAACAAGCTTGGTTTGTACAGATTGTACCTAAACAATAAATTAAACTTGATTTTTACACGGTTAGCATGGTTTCAAACTCTCTTGTTCCAATGTTACAGGTGACATTTTCTCTTATTTTGAACGTGTACATATTTATTTTAACAAAATAAATTTGTCTCCAACAGATCCACTGTCATTTCACTATAAACTGGCAGTGTTTAAACATCTGAGAATTTAATACAGGAATTATATACTGTTCAGTAAAAAGAAACCCGTGTTTGCAAGACATCATTTATGCCTTATTGCAGACAATATGTAAAGATACATGTACACTGGTTGGTTAACGTAGTTATCTCCAAATTGTAAAAGATCTATTAGCTTTTGGAGTTACCTTTGGTACAAAAGATCCTTGCACATGTCATAAAAAAAAATGCCACCAACTCGGTTTTAAGTTTATTACATAGATTTCTAGTTATCGGTCAAATTTTTCTACTTGTGCTGATTCAGATTAAGATATTTAGTGACGTGAGCAAATATTGCTCGTGGTCACAATATAACATATAGTAAGTCAACATAACAATAAGTGGAATGAGCTCAGGAACGAACTAGCAACTTTAATCAACGAAGTTCTAATGCACTGTAAATAAAACGCGCATTGGTGCGTAAAATACCACCCGACTTACAACATAATAAATTTACTAATTTTTGCATGTTAGGTTTACGCCAATAACATCGTTTCAACTACATTATCCGTAAGTCACAATATGAAGGACATGCTAAAATAAAGTGCAATTTAACTTCCACCAAACCTAGGTTGCAAAATTTACACAACCTTTGATTTCGTGGCAATTGGAAACTTCCATACCTACCACTTTCAATGAGGAACGGATATTAAGATGTCGGCAGTCGAGTCATAGCTGCTCTATGATTCCTGTCGTAAACTTAATGATAAATTCACTTCAAAAACAACACTTTGGTTATATGTAAGTAAATAATAGGTACTTCTACAAAAATAAGTTAGGTGCATTTAAGTCAGAAATCAAATCTCTGATAAAACAGTCCAGTTTTATTCCTGTTTACAAAAAAGGTAAATCAGACGACGTTAACGATTTTCAAGGAATTACCTTAGTGAGTCATCGATGTAAACTCTTAATAACAGATTATTGAAATGGCACCAAAATATGAGTGTTGTTAGATATGCCCAGATGAGGTTCAAACCGGGAACTGGTACTCAGGATGCAATATTCGTTCTTAGTGCTTAAATTAACAAATTTGTTTAAAAAGGAAAAAAACTGTACTGTTGTTTTGTGGATTACTCGAAGGCTTTTGACTCTGTTAAACAATCATATTTATGGACTAAGTCGGGTTAAGAAGGAATTGGCGGGAAAATGCTTAAAGTTCTTAAATATTTATATGAAAACATAAACATATGTGTCAGATGGCACGGTGAATATGCTGAATCGTTCAGACACCCACTCGGTTTAATGCAAGGGGAGTGCCTCTCGCACATGATGTATTCGCTATTAGTAAATGACATTAAAATGGATTTACTCCGTAACGACTTTCAATGAATTGAAATTCATGACATCAACCTTTTTTTTTTGGATGCTGACGACACTATACTTGTAGCGGAATCCTCTCAGAAATTACAATGTATGATTAATTCATTGTATGGCTACTGTCACAAATGGAAATTATTCATTAATATTAATTAAACTAGAGTTTTAATCTTCAGACCCGGCTGGCAATGCCATGACAACCAATTCTTTCTTTGTGGTCAGACCATAGAAACTGAAGATCCCTTTGTGTATCTAGGTGTTTTGTTTTCAAACAGTGTAAAATGTAATAAGTGCTCAGAACAAACAGTTGAACAAAGTAAAATAGCCATCTACGGTTTACGTGACAAAATGCATGAGTGTGGTTTAAATATCGTCACTAAAATGTCTCTTTTTGATACTTATATATCGAGTATTATGCATTAGGGTAGCGAAACCTAGGGGTCACACATTGGAAAAGCATGTTTGTAAATGGATTTCGAGGGTCCCAAAAAGCTCTTCTATTGCTATGGTCTACAATGTATCTTGAATTAGGTAGAAATCCTATGCTTTTGCAAAGAAAATATAAAATGATGCAATACAGACACAAATTATAAACGCCGAAAATTGTATTATGGCTGCTGTGTATAAGGATATGTTTGTGTCGTGCGTTAATGCACCAAGTACTAATTGCTGGCTTGTTTTCATTAAAAATGAACTGAATAACACAGAGCTGTGTAAATAACTAAATATTGGCTAACTAAGTCCATCCCTAATGTCCTATATTTTTTACGATTGTACAAGAGGGCTTTAACAGACCAGTTTATCTAAAATATTCGATCACATATTGAATTTATGTCAAAATATTTTATTTATAAGCATTTAATTGATTCATTTTCGTTACAGTTTCACCTGCAAAAATCTAGATTAAGTAATTATCATAGCGATTTAACTTTGTATCGAATTTCGCCCGCAGAATAGACCAACAAGTAGGTAGATATAGCAAGGTTGATCGCGCCAATAGGCTATGTTCAAATTGCAACATTTAAAATAGAAAATCTGAAAGATCTGAGTATAAATCATTTTGTTTTAATTATTTATTAGATTGGTGTTTAAAGTCGTACTTTCTGGTATTTCATCTATATGACGACATTGCATAGCTATTGTATAGTGAAAAACTGGGAGAAAAAACCTCGTAAAACCAATCCGGCGACTCCGCAGCCACCAGAAAACTTCCCGTGTATACTTTCTGTGCAACCAGCGATATCAGCTATACATGTATTTTATAATTTTTTTTGTTTTTATATTTTGTATTGATTTTTTTTTTTCATCAAATATATCAAATATATTGAAGATGCATTAGTGAAAGAGCGACAAAATATATTTGATACATAATGTAGAAATTACATTATGTATCAAATATTTTTTGTCGCTCTTTCACTAGTGAGTTTCGTTAACCCCCTCCATTCTGAAATATTGAAGATTAATCATACACTTTGTCCATCTAGTTTTTTTTCTAACGTAAAATCAGATGGTTTAAAAACCATGTTTTTTTCTCAATTGTAACCCAAAACCTTCATTGCGTACAAGTACTGGGGCATCACAGTCACGTTGGATTTATTTTTAAATGACTGCAGCTCATCACAATGAAACCGTGTAACTGTTCATTAGTCTGAAATGAGATGTAAAAACTTCTTAACAGGAGACTGATTAGAGGATACACGAGAGAATAACTCACTTTTGACAACTCAAATAATTGTAATTCATACTTACAGTTCAAGGTAATATACCGTAGTATTTCGTCCAAAAATAGACTGAAACAAATTAAACCAGGTTTTTTACATTTGTCTAGTGTGGCCCGAAGTGTAAGCTTTCAGAGAATATCAACCTCGTCGCATTATAGATTTTACAAACTTTATCATTATTTTAATACGGTATATCGCACATTCTCGAGGTTGATATTTTCTGGAAGCTTATACTTTGGGCCATACTAGACAAATAAAGAAAACCCGGTTTAATTCGTTTCAGTCGATTTTTGAACGAAATTCTGCGGTATAGTACCTGTAACAGTAGCAATTGGTGCTACACACGCATGTGATGCATTTGAAACTAAAATATTCTGGGTCTGTTACCTTGAGATTAAAGCTATTGACAACTTTAAATACATTGCACAACGTAAAGCTTTGGACTCCAACATAAAAACACAATTGTAAACATTTAAGCCAATTTCAATATCAGTGATACATGCTTAATTGAAATATGCGAAAAAGGCAAATAAAAATGCAGCTTTTAAAATGTCCTAAGATTAAAGTCACATACGGACCCACCATTTTTATTTTTCAACTAATTCCGTTTGCCTTGATTTTTACAAGAGTTGATGTTTGTTAAAAAATTAAAACAGTCACGTTAACATTAACATTATTCATTGAGTACAAAGCTTGTACGGACCATGAGAAATATAGCAGTTATTTGAATTTAACGTAAGGAGGGCTGGCCGTAATTGCTCAGAATAACTTTGATCCAGCCACAGTGAATGATCTTGTTTGTAACGAGCCAACATTTTGAACCTTGTAAGGGGTGTGGCTAACACAGTTGACTAGGAGTGACGTCGGTACATCACAATGTGCCTGAGCTGTGACAGCAGACTGACACATTTCCAATTAAAAATTCTGAAAGAAAATTAAATTTTTAGATTTTTAGTTATTTAAAAACTCTCCTTCGACCTACAAATTTGATGTTGGAATTATTGGAAAGTCTTTAACTTGTGCTTCTTGAGAAATGAGATTCTGTAATAGTGCAAAATTCAGAACTTTCAAGTGCGTATGTTACTTTAAGAGAAAAAACGTCAAATGTTTTGTGACGTCTTATGCATCTCTCTATCCATCTATGGATGGAGATGCAGCACGAGAGCATGAGTCATATTATTTCAATCCGCTCTACCCACCATTACATTAAACGTTACAATGACAACAGACGACGTGGCAATTGAGGCAAATTCTCGAAATCTATGCATATGGACAAAGTTTAGTTAACAATTTGTCTTCACCATTTTTACAGTGAAAGAGCTTTTTTAATTTTTGTGACTATCTTTTACTTTTACTATATTTTATGAAATATGGTGCCAATGTGGTTAAGATCAGTCTCAACATAACATTATTTATCAATATTTGGATGGTGGAAGGTGAGTAAGGGATTTTCCCATACAATTAAATATTTCACTTGGGGTGATGAAATATATGAACAAATACATGGCCTCCCTATGGGATCCCCATGCCACCAATTATAGCGGAGATTTACCTAACTGAATTAGAAAACCAAGCCCTTGCATCTAATCCCATCATTCCTCTTTGCTGCCTTAGGAAAGTGGACGACACGTTTGTGGCCTTACATAAAAAAGATGACCCGAAAACATTACTCAGCCATCTCAACTCACACCATCAACGTATTCAGTTCACGATGGAAGAAGAAGAAAACAATAG
>JAVFBZ010158798.1:0-18060 GCA_032466195.1 Katharina tunicata | reverse complement strand
CCACCTCTGAGGAGCTGGGACAACAGGCACACAGAGCTTCCAGCCTACCACCTCTGAGGAGCTGGGACAACAGGCACACAGAGCTTCCAGCCTACCACCTCTGAGGAGCTGCGTCCACCTTCAAATATCAATCATTACAGAACATCTCAAATATTCTTTATACAGCCCAAAAGAATGCCCAAAAAACTAAAACTCTTGTCATCTTGCCATCGAATCACCAGAGTGTGACATTTGTCTTTTGGATTACCGCTTTGTCACAATCATAATTTTTGTAACACATCGAACCTATCATATATACATGTAGTGAGTATATAGACGATATGTCTTAGGTTCATATCTTAACCTGAAGAGCTATAAAAGCCTTAAGTTACTTTTAACGAAGTGTGACATGGGATGAATTGTACATATATCACGTAACAGAGAGAAATAAAATTAATAGTATGTGATCACCTAGTGCCACATACCACATACCGGTACTCAAAAATATTTATTTAATTTTTTAATATTTATAGGACGGAGAGTGACAGTGAGTAAGTCCTACAGAACAATCAACCTATTCAAAGGGGATTCAGCTTGGCTCATTTTAAGAAAAAATATGGTCTTTGCAAGTAAATTTTTGTCAAAATTACTATCGTCTTTAAATTGAGCCCAACATTGACGGTCATCTCCTGTAAGAAGATAAAAACTTCCAACAAAAGTCGCAAATTAACCTGTGTTGTAAGTGACGCCACTGTTAGAAGCGATCCTTGTTCTTAGTGTCATGAGATAGATTTGCAGTCAATATCATGCAGGATGTCTTACTGCAATTATCTGAACCTCTGATGTAATCACATAGGCAAGTTTTCTTGTAAACTGTTTTTTTCGGCTTCTTGTCTACTGTACTCGTAACTCAGGTGAGCCTGGGACTTTCAAGTGCTTTCTCCAGGCGGCAAACCCTGCCTCTGCATAACTGTAAGCGTTAGGATTGAAATGCCCTGCAGTAAAGTATATATAAATATTAGAAACAACTCACTGAAATACACTACTATGTATATGCAGATAATATTTTGCGAGGTAAAAGCTTCAAAAAGTCAATTATATACATCAAACGCAGCTTTTATCATAAACTCCCATCAACAATAATGTTAAAATCATTTTGTATATTTAATATTACAGACAGAAAATTAGGAAATCTGATAGAAATTATCTTGTCTTGTCCTGTAAAAGCTTGAGAAGTATATATAGGTAGAGGGCTATGTGGAAAATGTTATCTCCAATCGCATTATTTATGTGATGTCATGTGTAGAGCGGATTTACTGGACAAAAAGAAGGAATATAGTTTTTAAAGCGGCGCTCTATTATGTAGTATGGATCTGGATGTTTTATTTATAGCGTGTTGATTCGCTGTAGTCATAGATCACGTTTTGATTTTACGTAACATTATCAACCGACACATCTACGAGGGGACAGCCACGACGAGACAGACCTACCTTAACTGCGAACAATAACGTCACACTTCCAGTTTTTAAATAAATGTTTATGCTATGCTTTCTCTGTTCCAAATGTGACAATGTGAGTGTCTATTGTCTTTCCAAATACACGTGGAAAATAATAATAATTTGGTTGAAAATCGTTGGTCTTGCCTATTAACATTTTAATTATAGATTAGAACTGTAGGCAACCAATTTATTGATGTATTATTTATTTGTTATTTTAAAGCATATATTATTAATTTAATCATAATGTTATTGCTATTTCTTTACACTTTTAATACTGATCTTTTCAGACCTCCTTGATATGTTGTTGTACGTATACATATGTGGTTGTGAGTGCGAGTCGTCCAGTTTTTTAATAAGACTACTCGTATCTATCTTTGAGATCTTAAATAGGTTTGTAGCAGGATAATTAAAGTATGCTAGCTATCAAACTACTGGGTTATGTTACAAAAACAAATTTAAACTGGAATCTTCTTGGAGAATTAACAGTATTTCATGTTTGGAGATTTAAAATTAATATTATACATTATAATATTATAAATTCTTTCAAATAAATTTGACTCCTGGGTTCTTGAAATGTACATTGAGCACACTGCAATAATACAAAAAGACAAACTACACGATCCTGGCTTCGAATTCAACAAAAATTTATCATACGAGCTTGGCATTGCATGGGAGTTCTTCCTTCTTTTGATGCATTTCAACTGTGGTGGGGTGAAATGGGTATGATGGGTGGACAAATTCATCAAATGAGCAACACTAGCTGTCCATAATATAAGACGATTATAAAGCACAATTCAACAACTGTGTATTAAGAGAACAATCCGTTACGCGTCACGTTACATATATTCAAGTATGCCCAACCAGAAATTCCTTAAAATGTTACCTATTTGTTAGACATCCAGGAAGAATTTCAGTCTGACGTTTTCTGCCTGAATCCATGAAGCTCAAATACAGCGTGGACCTCAGAGAAGAGCGCAAGCGCACGACCCCCTACTTGCCAAATAAAACGTCACAGCTACGAGACGGAACAGACATGGGTCACATGATCTGCAAACCTCGCCCATCAGTCCATTCAATTAGAAATGTTGATATCTTGATATACCTCTGGATTCTCCTAAACTACATGCCGTGTGCACACACTGCCACGTACTGCCGCGGAGGTTTACTCACAACAATATGGTTGAGCGATTGTAAATAAAACAAGTACGTTTCGATTTCAAAGAATGTAAACATAACATTGTTTCAATGCTGTGATTAATTTGAACCAACTATTGAATCCCATATATATGCGATAAAAAATATATATGCCATTATCAATGAAAAATAACAATTGAATCTATATGTGAAATAATTAATTTAAAAAACACGCATTTATATTAAAGACCTATCGGGTAATCAGTTTGATTCTCAACAAAGCAACTTAGATGCAAGTTAACATATATTTCCATCCTCTGCCATCGAAGCTGAGTGTTGATATCGACTTGGGTGCGTTTAGTGCACGATTCAAGGCAAATGTAAGGCCTTAGCCTAACCTTTAGCCCAAAAATACTATACAAAGTTGTGTCTGAGATGAACAGCCAATGAGAAAGAAGCAGTCAATCAGCTGATTGATATATCTATAAATAGTTACTACGTATAAGGCCATCTTAAAGACAAGTCTGCATTCCAGACATTCTGGGTGGGTAAGGAGAATATAATGGGAGAAAAATTTAGGTAATTGTAGCTACAAATTAAATGAAATTGTTTCAGTAAATTACAAGTCATCCCAACAAACATAACATCTCAACGCAAAGAAAAGCAACACAAGCAATATAAACACACCAAAGCTTCAAAATTATGCAAAACATTATTTGTCGCTAGAAGTGACCACGTGGCATTCTGCCAACAGCTGTGGGTTTGTTTATTTTCTGGCTTTCCCGCGCCTTGCCAACCTAGAGTGGAGTCATGTGAATGTAGAAAATAACCATCCGCGACGAAATATAACAAATCAATGTTTCGCAATCTCTTGTTTACACGTAAGATCAAATAGTATTGAATACAGACGGATTTCACTGTTTGTATCACATATGACCTAGTTAATTGGAAACGGTTGATTTACTATGTTTTTTGGTTTAGTTTTCCTGCAAGTTAGTAGCGGATTAATTTTCTTCTCACGAGACGCACAGCTGTTTCCCGCCAAATATTACTCATTCTGCCTGAAGCGGACCCGGATTGTTGGATACGCTGAGCTTTCAACGTAAAAAAAGTCAAAACAACGATATTCTACATCGGATAATTACCCATCATCCTTACTGTGGTATGTCACTATTCCAGCGGTCAACAGAAAAACGAAGGTTGTTTCAGGAATTAAGGATGAGAGAGGAGGAATTGGCTGTTGTCCTGGCGAAGTGAGTAGTAGTACGCTATGTTGTAAACATAAACATTAGCGTAAATGCCTCGTACGATCATCTTGTTTTGTACAAATATCCGTCAATTTCCTATCGTGTTGTATGAAATGCTTATAAATGCTACCGGGAGGTAATTTGCTTTCATTGTCATATGAAGAAATAGTAAATTTTGTGATATATTTGATATTTTTAGACTAGACAAAATAGGGTGTTTTCGCTGTGTGCATTCTGTGAGACCACATGGCTGAGCGTGGCTGCTTGTCGGCACGGCCTCATCAGGTCTCGCAGACAAAGAATGACTGTGCGATTATCGGCAAACCTCGCTCGTCTCTCTCGATGTTCTTAATACTCTGTAATAGTTTTACCGGATTCTGTTCGAATGTAAGCACATTAAGACCAACAGTGGAGGTTATAGCAATAGATGCGCTGCAGTATCTTTTATGATGTCAATATAACCATACTATCAACAGTCGAAACATGTGAGGAAATTGCAAAGTTACATCTAGTTTTGATCTACAAGCCAGTTCTTTTTTTCTCTATTGGTCCTAGAGTTTTGGATAATACATTTAAACAAAACATATGGTCTCGAAATGATTCTAAAGCTACTGTTTCAATGCCGTAAAATATATTCGTGGGCGTTCGATCTACGGTTATTCAGCCATCACGTGTTACGTTTTACTTTAGACATTTTAGCTAGTTTACATTGAATCTGTGCTTTGTGTTTGGTGCATTTTATCAACGGCACATGGCTCATTAAAATTGTTCCTAAAATGCAGTAAAAATTTGCTGAAATACTGTGTGAAATATCGTATGTTTCTCGCCCGAGACAGAATCCAGTCACTCGTCATTAAAGTTGGCAGTCTGCCAAAAAGCGTGGCGCGTCAGCTGAGACGATTTTTTTTCTATATTTCTGTCCATAAATTCTCTTGGTGTTTATACTTTTTTGACAGCTAATTTTCATGAAATTGTTTGTTGTTTCATTCGTACCTACATATTTCTCGCTTATTGTTATGAATTTGTATTACAAGTGTAATTTCCCGTCGGATCCGTTTGTAAAATGCAAGGCCAGAGAATGTTGGCAGTGTGCCAAGATTAACGGCTGCGACCAGCCTGGGATTGATTTGACTATCGATTTTTCCAGCGCGGCTGCCTGGCTACCTTCTCATTCACTTCATGTCTAGTCTAGCCAGAATATTGGAAGAGAATAAACAATTTCTCCACTCCTGTAGATAAAACAGATTTAGTGTTTTGTTCTAGTTTAAGGAAAATAAAAATATGAATAGTAGATGAACTTCCTGGTATAAATGGCGGTATAGTACAAGGTTTAGTGAACAGCTGTTTAGAAGTCAGTGATTGCTCCCGCCCACGCTCCTTCCTGTAGCTCATCCAGGGATGTCAGCCTTCTACAATAGCACCATAAGTAGTCTGATGCATATGTTAATCAATAAAATCATTTTCTTTTTCATATCATATTTATTGAGCTTTTACAGAAATCTGAGGGGGGGAGGGGGGGATTTAAAATACAACAATGATTTTACTATCATTTTCATATACATGTAACTACTGAAGAGTGAAAAATAATACTTGAATAAAAAAAAAATTATAAATGTATTATAAATTTTAAAAAAAGAAAAATGATAAATTATATATTTTATTGATGAATATATTTTTATCAAATTTTCAGGAACAGGCCTGGCTCGCCGAAAGAACAATTAGAGCAAGATAAGAAAAATAGACGAGAAATTGCTAACAGCAATGAGAGAAGAAGAATGCAGAGCATAAACGCTGGTTTTACAGCCCTTAGAAGTTTGATTCCTCACACTGATGGAGAAAAACTCAGCAAAGTAAGCCTAATTTCAGAAAATTATGTATAAAGGTTGTATAATTGTACTTCTGATATTATCATTACTGCATAAATTAATTACGAAAGAAGCTCGGAAATCGGGCACTGAATGTGATATCATAAATTGTTTCCATCAAAATCTTTTAAAACCTGTACAACTCTAGTTGAAGTAGATAGGATCAGGGCACTACATCATTTCCAGCAGAAATTTTTGTTGGTTTACTTAAAACATTGTAAGAGCAAGATAAAGATGTGACAAATATTTGGTACGAATTTTTGCTGGTTGAGACAGCAGACTGTCAGATGCCTTTCGGTTTAGTTTTTTTCTGATACAGAATAAGAATTTAAATGAACGAGTGATGTTAATTTGTTTCACCAAGTATCAATTTCTGAACATTGAGACATTGTCTTTTCTTAAATTCTTTCCCTGCATAGTTATTTTTTATCAGGAATTATTTATTCTTTCGTCAGACAGCTTGACAGGTTGAATTTGTTTTATTTGTTGGGGAAGGTCTAATAATTGTTTTGGGCAATATATAGCAGTTTATAAATGTAATGACAGCAAAATTTTAATTTCTAGTACATTTAAGTGAATGTGATAAAATATTCATATTCACATATAAAATGTGTCTGTGCAGTTCTGCTGTTCTCTGGGCTAACATGTACTTATTTAATTTGAACAGTAGACATTTTAATTAGCATATTCATTATAGTATACTGGTATTGTGCTGGAAAAGATTAACATTCTTGATTAAGTTTTCATGATTATGGTTGTTAGATATGAACCTTTCAAAGTTTCAAATCTTATAGCTAGCATGTCCTAAGTGTCTGTAGTCTCTGATCATATTGATAACAGATGATTATGAGTCAGCTGATAATCTAACCTACATGATTAAATTCACACACTTCTAACATTTCTGATCAGCTGTTATCATTATGTCCTCAAGAGCAATGGTGACATATACTGAAATGGAATGTAGAGCTTTAAGTGTTAAAACTCCCAATGGATGGCTTGTTTGGTTTTATTAATACAATGGAAGGTTTGAAATATGAGACCTGAGTGTACATGAGAAATATAATGTATGGCTAGTTTTATTTATCAGTGAAGACTTGTTGAACAGGTAGATAGCTTGTCCCAAACATGAATGATCCTGTTACCTGAACTCAGTGACCTGTTTACCTCCCCTCGTCTCGTTGCTAGGCGATGCTGAAGGGGGAGTGGCTGTATTAAACCCTCAATGATGATTTACCTGAAAGTTACCTGGACAATGTACACATGTAAAACTAGGCCAGTTAGATATAATCACTGTACAACACAGAATCAGGAGATGCTCAAACATCTGTGAACACCAGAGTGTCAGCTGATCAGTCTACACAGGCTCTATTTCACAATACCCCAAACGTCAGGTTATTTCAGTTCACTTTATTGGGACTTCAAACACTTGAGAAGATAATTTAAATATTTGAGTAAACATAGAAGTTGAATTGAGTTGAGATAGAAGTTGATTGTGAAAGGAAAGGCTGCCAAACTGGCTTGGCCACTCTGCCCCTCTGCTGTACAATGAGAGCACTGCATTCCAAACATTCTTGGAGACAGTCTCAAACCCATGTACTGGGTGAATGGCTGTGGGAACTCTCGCCATACACTAGCCTTTCTCACCACATGAGCTTCATTCATTCATACAAACTACTGCTTGTTATTTTGGCATAGAGGACAAGAGTAAGCCTGAAGGGAGCATGAATGCCTGCTCACCACACACATTTGAGCTGCTTACTGACCCATATCATACACTTACAAACTCTCGTTCTATGACCTAGTTGGAGGCTGAATGAGGCTACATTCTGGCATTTAAACTCTTTAACTGTTAAAAACAGCTCTTATAAAAATATAAAAATCATATACTCCAACATTTCAATGAAAACATCTATCTGTTTTCATTAATCATTTCTTGTGGCATATATTTCATTTTGTTTCAAATAAGCCCTCTGCATACCTTAGAAGCAGATTTTAGACTTACATGTAAATTTATCTGAATACTGTATCATAGAGAACAACCAGCAGGCAGGAATGGTCACCCAAACAAATACAAAGTTTTATAAATTTTCAGTTATTATTTATGGCTAAATTCAAACCATAAGTAAAAAAATATATGAAAGTTGTGTGGTTTTTCGTTCTATTGCTAATTTTACTTAAATGTTTGTCCAGCTTAAAAAGTAGTTTTAAAGATTGTTTTATAACTGTTTGCAGGCTGCAATTTTGTCCCACACAACTGACTACCTAGCTCAGCTGGAAGAGGAGAAAGTCCGACTTCAGAATCAGAACAACAAGTTACAGTGTATGTTAGAGGAAGTTAATCGAGAGCGTAACTTCCAAGATTCACCGCCACCCAAGAGGAAAAAACGGGATACTGGTAAGGAAGCAATACTACTTGAAAGATGCATATTTTTATTTATTTTCTTGTGTTTTGAATTTTTTCAACCTATATCATGAAGATGCATTGCCAGTGTTTGACAGAAATATGGGAGAACACATTGTAATCCTGAACATAACATCACTCATAATCAATAGCATCAATAGTAAATCACCTGTGATTTTCTTGCAGAATCTTCTGATGAGGGTATAAGCCTTAGTGTAGCGTCTGAGTATGGTGACGATTCGCTGATTGATGACTTGAGGCGAGAGATATCAGACTTACGGAACAAGCTGGAACAGGAACATCATCACAGGATCACACTCGAGGACCAAAAGCGCTACCTGGAGGCGCGACTTTACCCAGATCATCTGCGACAGATCACCTCTCAAGTCCAAAGACGAATGAAACTGCAGGAGGAAAAAGAGGTGTGTATGGCCCCCTGTCAGAACAGTTACTTTGTATGTTAGTCTCTGTGCCATGTGGACAGCAGTAGATGATTGGAGCTTCCTGTGCCCTGGTTCTTTAAGAGCTTGTAGGCATGATTTGTCTTGGTTTTATTTTTGCATGTTTTGTCTTTATTTTTGTGTGTGAGGTTTAGACTGGTTTCCTTCCCCCATTGGGCTGGCACCTTGTCACATGAGTGTAATAACCCTAAGTACGACATAAACCTCAAACAAAGCCTTGTATTCACATTTACTATACTACTGACAGTTTTTGAAAATACATTGACAACTTTATTGAGTTTTAACAGACAGTTTTTGTTATGTTAATACAACTTGTGATATGATGTATATATTTCTCCAATTATCAGTAACCCATTTGAAATCATTGAAGGATTTTATTAATTCAAATATTAAATTGGGAACCCAAAAAAATAATAATGTAATGTAGATTTTAAAATTCTATTTTTGTTTCTCTCCGTTCTGCAGCTGGCGTTAATTGAAGAAAAACAGCGTTTAGAAGAGCAGGAGAAGCACATGTCACCGACCTCGTTTTCTCACTCGATGTCGCGGCGGAACTTAGATACCATATTTGAGGCGATTCGTCACCTAGAAGGAGATCGAGAGGAGGAGGCTCGTGACGGGAAACACATTCCACACATTGAGGAGAGCGAGAGAGACAGTGTGAGCGAACACGAGGACATGAAGTCTGAGAGCTCGGGGCGTGATTCTCCCGTCAATCTGTCCCAGCAGTCCACACATCATTACCACCACCGTCTAGCCGCCACGCTGTCCTCGTACCCACCTCATCACCTCACACAGAATCACACCTTTGTAGAGAAATATCCTGTGGCTGTACATTTACTACACCGTCCTGTACCACCGTTCTACCATAGGCCTGGGGTCATTGTACACAAGTCATAGTAATTACACCATTACATCATTTCATTGTATATATCCATCACCATCATCCTGGCACTGAGAGGTGCATAAACACATCATATCACCCTGTATATATTAACCATTGAGAAGTGCTGTCTGTCCACCACCTACATTACCAGTCAGTCCTCGTTCATTACATTCGTCATTCGGTCAATCATTGTTTTATTTAACTTAGTGCTGTCTTAAGATTTTTATCATACTGAGCTTGTCACGGTCAACCCAAAAATGTCTGATCTTCATTTTGTTACAAATTTGTATTGTTTTATCCCTACAACCCATGTTCAGATCATATTTTTTTTAATGTAAAGTGCTCTTCTACTTTTATTGTATAGGTTGTGTATTTAACAGGGTTCAGAAGACATAGGTGGTTTTTACTAGAGTTTTGTTGTCTAAATAATGAGAAGACATTCAATGTTTCTCGCATTAAAAAGTAAATCTAGAGAGACTTGAGTTAAACCAGACAACTCACTCCAACAAACTAAACACATGTGTTCTATTCAACATGAAATCAATAAGCCAAAAAGCTTTGGGGTAAAAATGCATTTGTTGAATTCATGTACACTAGTTTAAGACAACCATGATTTCACAACAATCTCACACTGACTAGGTTCTTAAAGTTTAATTTAATATAGTCAGATCCTGACAAAATGTGCATCTTAAAACCCATAACTTAGGGTTCCTGTGATTTTATCTAATTCTGGAAGTTTGATAACCTGCCTCATGCGAATTTATCTCTTATATGGAACAAACTTTACTCTAGCGACTAAGTCATTTGTGACTATTTGGATATTTCTTTAGAATGACATTACCTGTGCAAGTTTTAGTCCAGTAAAGAAAAAAGTTGAAGTTGTACATTGGGTATGAACTTAAACATTAATAAAACTATAGTTAGACCTAGAGGTGAACATTGTCTGAAATTGTTATAATAAGATTTTAAAGGTACAGGAGGAAGTCCAGTAAACTATTTTGACCAAAACTTCTATGAGAAGCAATGCACACAACAATGCAAAGCAATTCACATCTTAGTGTATTTATCAGTTTGTTTTAATACCTCAACTGTTTTTACTTTTTATATTTTTGTTTTTAATCAAATGGTTGTTTACTACACCAATGTAGAGACTAAAGTGAAATAGTTTTCTCTGCTGTGCTAACTGATAAGTAGCACTTGTCATAAAGAAATAGTATATCTATCTACATGTATATATGCTTATGTATATATATAATCAATGTTGAGCTTTTTGCCCGATATACTGTTAAGTTTATTTTGTGGTATTGTTAATGTTTGGATGAAGTCCTGTATTCCTCGTTTAGAGAGGGTTGTACGGGAGTTACCTGTGAGCAGGCATCTTGTCCTTGCGTCACAGAACACCGCCTGTTCTGGCCCACTATTCCCCTTGTCTATGTGTTCACTATTGGTTTGTTTCTGTCACATCTAGCTGTGAAAATCTGTAAATAATGGGAGTCATAATTTAATTTATTGTCGCTTATCCAGTTTGTCACATGGTGGGCTGGTACACAGCTAGTTCGTATTGGGGGTTAGTCTCCCGATCTTCATTTACATAGCCAAAGCTACATCAGTCTACAAGGCTTCAGTTATATTTGGAAATTAAAGGAAAAAAGTACTGTTTTATCTGTGATTCTCGTCTTCTCGTTATTTTCTTGTATGCCTTGTTGGTCTAAAAAAGCACAACGTCAAATTCTATTAGCCATATATGGTATAAAACAAATGAAAGTTACTTGGAGATGATTATAAACAAAGCACCAGATACTTTTACCGCAAGCCCCAGGCAAAAGCAGTCTTAATGGAGCTCAAATGTTTTTGTGTACTTTATGTTACGCTATACTCGTGCTATTTCAATTCGAGGAACACATTCTGTGACAATAACCTCGGTATAGTTATTAATCTTGTGTCACATGACTGGTATACAGCATAGCGAAAGTACATTAATGCTTAATACAAATAGATTCATAGCGTGCATGATGGAGCTGAACGCATTTCTTCGCCAGGATTGCATAACGATTTTGCAGCGCATTAGTCGCGATTATAACATACCATGTGATATTCACCCTATGTGATCGATGTGGCCATGGCTACGTATACCAAACTACACCAAGACCCCCACAATGTTATAAAACCAGACTACCAAGCGAAGGCAAAATCACGAGGCCATTTAAGGGTCGCCTTGACATTTAATGTTTACCAACACGCCACAGGCAGGACATGCGCACTGCAATCGCCGAAGTATATGGAGAAATACTTAAGAAGAGAATTTTGTAAAATATTTGTCGGGTCTTTATCATTTATACAAAATTATTAAATTATATTATTTTTATTTCAGTAATTTTCACCTCTGGCCATTAAATGCTACCACGTTGGATGGGTGGAGGCTCTGAATATTGCAACGAATATGCCTATGATTGTTTACACTAGCATTTTTTCTTCATGCTGTAATAATAAGTAAATTATGTATCCTCCATCCACAGAAAATGTCAGGAATGCAATGATAGGTAGTCGGAAAGGTATCCAGTACAGACACCTTTGTATATATACAACACGAACGAGAGGAAGTCACACGTGTTTGTTGGTGTCTGTGTTCTATATTTGGTAACGGCGTCGAGTACGTAGTTGGGCCAGCTGTAACGGTACATGTAATACGAAGCGGGAGTTACACTAACCTCAGCCGAATGAAACGCGCCAAATTTAGCAGGCCACAGACTGTAGGAGTTGTGTGCTGGTACAGTCAAGTAATCACCAGCTTCAATTCAAACCCGCGGGTGCTCTCTACGCTAAGGTATCAGGGGGTGGACTTGATGTGGTGTCCTCTTCATGTCCTGTTTGTTGTTTCTTGTGTTGCCATTGTTGTAAAGGTTGGATTTCTTCATCAATTTGGGTGACACGCCTTCACATGAGTGAAATAACCTTTAGTACAACGTAACCCACCCCCCGGTCAAACAAACCCATTCAAACCTTATTCGTTCACTATTATTTTTTGGTCTAATTAATTCAGAGGTTAAAGGCTAAATCAGATTGGAAACTTAGTCATGGGTTTGCCTGTCTCTTTTTCAGTCCTTTACGTTTGTTTTTGCCACCTTTATCCTTTCCAACTTTGTTTGATTCGACACAATCTGTCGTTATCTTAATGTGTCGAAAACTTTTCTCTAGCAACAGCGTGTGCCAAATGGAAACCTTGAAAAAAAATATGCTTGTTTAGGCTCAAACTATATATGTATCTCTTACAATTGATCAAGGATACTCATTAAATGCACTGGTAAATGATGTCTTTTTCTTCCAGCATTGGCGATCTTGTAATTTCTTATTCTATAAATTTAAAATAAATAAATATAAACAATTGTTTTAAGCACTGTGTACACAGTTCCATAGAATTCTTCAGAATATGTTTCAATTGTTTTGTTTAAGTGATCATTTTGTCACATGGTCGCTGGTTCGCATTACCAGAGCCCCATCTGGCGTACACCCTTTGTATCTCCGTATGCAGGTCTTTTCGTGAGTCCGATTTTTCAACCGAATTTGGACTCGGAAGCCATCGAATGTACTGCGCAAATCATGACAGCCAAATGTGTGAATAGTTGTCTTTCAGAATTATATATATAACTGGACGGGACAGGTGTCATCCTTTTTATCTTCCCGTTTATAAAATATTATATTCAGATTTTTTTTAAAAATTAGCTTCTACCCAGAACTGGAGTGAATCTCGTGAAATCCCTCTCATCACATGACCTGACGAACTGATCTTTGCAAACAATTTCGAAGCGTGTGTCATTTTGACCACTGAACGTAACACTTATTGCCAACGCCTTTCATTTCAGTTACATGAGTTTTCGTATTTATATTTACGTTACCAAAGAAACCTCGTGAAGTGATTTGACGGTTCAATTCACCACACTCGTGTAACAACGCCACTAATGGAACATGTTTTTTTCTGCACGAGACACTGGGATTAGTGAATAATGATCTGTGCTTCAGATTATGCCAAAAACCAATCAACGTCCAACAGAGGCTCGTTTATTTCTGTACCCCAATACAGCCATTCATAGAAGCATACACGTATAGTAGTGACTGTGTTGTAATTCTACAGAAGCCATAGTTTTTGGATGGGGTTGTGTGAAACTGTGCTCTCCGCTGGATGCATGCAGTCGATTTGCGTGCGTGTGGGCTGGAAGCCAATCTACGTACTGCTTCTCGCCAAGTATGGCTTAACGTGAAGCAAGCTGGGGCAATTTGATCTACAAGTACAGAGGAAACCGAAGACTGCGTGCCAGTGAACATAAGTAGATGAACTCAAGCAAGCCAGGACTATACAAAGTTACGCTCTAATAGCCTCGAATATATTACGTCTACTAAATAATTTAAATGCATTTATGACTTGATTACCTAAGCTTTAAGCGCTGGTTGAATAGTTTCTGGAGTGTTTTTTTGTTTCTGTTTTTTCTTTCACTGTCTAGGAATGGTATGTTGACAGCGAATGATGCGGGGGCGACAGGCTGCATTCAGTTATTTACACAGCTCACAGATAAAACACACTGCTTTCTACAGATAGTACTATGTACACATCGTTCAAACATACGTGACCCTCTCGGTTACATAGCTCATGGCAATTCAGTTATTAAATCTAAACCATAGCACCTGTTGTATTAAAAGCTGATATAAAACCCTATCCTGACAAGATTTGAAATCCTCCAGATCCAGCTGTTCTCATACACCACTATACCTGTCCCTATGTATTATGTTGTGTATGGACACGTTTAACACACATAAAACATGCACATATATACACGATGGAAATCGATTGGAGCGGGAGATAATCTGGTCCCGTATTTGGCTGCTCCACATCCAAACAAGATTGCCAGCTGACGGAAATAACAGACCCATAATACTATAGTAGTTTATATCTTTACATGTCAGATTAACATATAAATAACGAAACGTGATTCCTATGTATATACGGACTGATAATGTTGCCATTTACATAAAGACATTGCATAAACTAAAATGGTCGCATGTACGACTGTTGTATTTATTTTATTATCGTAAGTGGACTTCCATCGAAGGCCGCCGAACATCTGCTTTAAAAGTGGCTCTGAAATAGTTTCCCGGGGGACACACAGCAATTTAAAATTTATATACAAATGTGAGAAGATGAGCATTATAGCGTGACATACTCACTTGGGAGTAATTTACCCCACAGAAAAATGTGTTTTTATATAAAGTAATAAACGAATTATTAAACACCATGAATGGGTCCAGTGAGATATTGTCCTGAAGGGATGGGTTTCAGGAGATATTGTCCTGAAGGGATGGATGGGTTTCGCGAAAAGCGTCCAGTGAGCTATTGTCCTGAAGGGATGGGTTTCATGAAAAGCGTCCAGTGAGCTATTGTCCTGAAGGAATGGGTTTCATGAAAAGCGTCCAGTGAGCTATTGTCCTGAAGGAATGGGTTTCACGAAAAGCGTCCAGTGAGCTATTCCAGTGAGCTATTGTCCTGAAGGGATGGATTTCACGAAAAGCGTCCAGTGAGCTATTGTCCTGAAGGAATGCGTTTCACGGAAAGGGTTAGGTCTGCAAAGAGTTTCAACAAGCGTAATGTGTATTAATTACTACACTAACCAGCCCCTAGATATATCTAATCTTGATAACACTAAATAGGTATTTATTAACTAATTCTAGCTCCTGATATTTGTTCTATAGATGGTAAAGGATTTATGAATCAATTTTACTGTGTTATCAATCATGTTCAAAAAGTACGCGAAAGAGCAAATTATGTGTTACTAGTAGTACACGTTAAATTTGTATCCTATAGATGACAATTATGTACGTTTTCGTCCTGTTACCTGTAGGGAGTTTGTCGTGAACTCAGGTTGGCAGGAATCAGATGATCTGTTTAGTCTTAGTGCTTATGGACTTATACTTATTCTACCTAATAATAATGTACTTAACAAAACGATCCGCTCATGAATGTGTTTTATTTATATATTATATATTATGCATTTTCGCCGATCCATGTCTTTGTTACGAAAAACAGTGTTCTACAAAATACATTTTTGAATAGACCAGACCGTTTTGATAGTGAATGGTCGAAAAAGTTTTTTTGTACACAGTATATATCAGTTGTGACACTTCACGTTCTAAAGACGCCTATTAAATGCTTGAGCTTCTGTGTGTTTCGCTCTGATGAGTTTTAGGGGCTTGAAGCTGTTCTGAAAGAACGTCTTTCATCAGGGGGGACTTCCATTCAGATTGCTTTTGTACCGTCACATATTATCAGATTACCTCGCGGATATATTCTGAATGGCATAGAGCTTCTGAAATTTTACTCGCGCACCATTACAATAGAGGTATTATTAGCGTAAGCCTTCGTAAATATTGAAGCCACTAAATGCCATTTATTTGTTCAAATGTGTTCCAAAATTTGACTTATTGTAACAACTGTTAATGTGAATTAAATCGGTCTATACATAACATGTCATGTACATTTTCTCAACTTCATGCACAATGGAGACCCAGACTGTGGTTAAGCTGAATGTGGTAACCTATTCATTGTAAACCTTATATACGAACTGGAAATTTTTTAATCATTTAATTTCCACTTCCAACTCCCTCGAATTCCCCAGCTATTGTATGCAAGCGAAAAGCTGTGAAATGAAAAGACTAATGTGGGCGTCTGGGGATTATGGACAAAGATCATTGTATATTTAAACATATGCCGGTCAAAAGATGTCATTTGCTTCAACGATAGTTTAAGAAAAGGTCGAAAATAGGACTTTTGTCTTTAAATTGTCATTATTCCTAGGTTTGTGGACAGGTTATATAATTAACATTTCACCTAGATGAAATATTCTACATTGGGTTGAATAAGCGAAATGTCATTTTATTTAGAAATATTTCGTTTTAGATAGCATTATGATTACGTCATCGATGAGCCCAAAAATGGGATGAGTTTCAACTGTAGCCATGCATGTTCGTGTAGCCCACCCACTCGCAATGGTATGTATCCTTAGGCGTTCCATAAAATAAACCGTATTGATTGATTTATTTACATTATTAGCGTTTAACGTCGTACTCAAGAGTATTTCAGTTCAAACATGTCTGTGGTATTTGACAAGATGTGACAAGATGTGGAACTAGAAAAAAGGTATTACAAATTTTGTAAAAAATATAAAATTCTGTATATTTATACTATCCAATAAGCAGTACGTGGGACAAGCATACCCCAGATTTGTAATTTTAAAGCTTTCTTGTATAACGTCTATTTGTTGCTCAAACCGAGATAATATTGTTTCAGTTTGTCTTTGAAATCGTAAGCATATCATGTTATTTGTTTTGTTTCATCGTCCAGAAGTATATAAGCTTATAGCATATTGTAGACTAAATGCATGCATGCTGATTGGATGCCTTACTCAAAGTGTCTGGCTATATGAACGGTTTATTTATTTATTTATTCGATTGGTGTTTAACATCTTACTCAGGAGTATTTCACCTACTAGTATATGACGACTTTGAAGCCGGTGCATGGTGGAAAAACGGGAAGAAACGTCGTAAACGCCATCCCGCGAAATCTGCAGCCACCGGAATACTTCCTCTCATATACCTAAGGTCCACAGAGGGAATCAAATCAACATGAAAGGAACATCTTAGCTTTAACAGTTGACTTTCTGGAGATGTGTAAGGATAATCTGTTAACCAGAAGTTAGTTTCTATCACATGGAGACCAGATGACCCGCAACAATAGAAACTTGCCAGCCACATCTGTATTTCTTCAAAATTCACATTGAATTGTCTGTACTGTAACAATGTACGACTTCGACAGGAAGTTGAACCCACTTTTGTCTGGAAACAAACCAACTGTACTTTAAAACCAAAGTTATATGCCAGTTTAGATTGATTTTCAGCACATGGCATTTTCACTTTTGTACTATGCAATGAACCACTGCCACTACTGTAGCAACTTAATATAATTAATAAATTCTGCTAAAATATTAAACGCTTCGAACTCATTGATACATTGAACAACCAGCTGACCGGTTCCGGGAAAACAGGTTAACCAAGTGGGGAGCACATTGTCCTGATGGTCAGGAAATATACCAGACAAAACATTATCTGTCAAAACATCAACCTTCCTCACTTTGTACGAATGTGACGAGGGTTAGTCTGATCACGGCTGTAGCACCACTCGTTAACAATATGGGGATATATCAAAACACTGTATGTTTGTACTTCAGATCTCGCCCAATTGTGTTCCCAAGTGTTGATAGTTGTATGACACAAACACTAACTTCACCAGCCCGTCGTAATGTCATTTAGTTTATGTTGACATTAGAGTGCAATTTATGTAGAAAATGGGCGATTATAGAGAGAATACTTTCGACAATATTTATTCACTATTTGTAATTTAAAAAATTGAAAATGGCTTTGCTTTTAGCATGCAATTGTGCATGATTAAACCTCGAGGGCTATGGCAAGCCGTTTTATCACATAAATGACTATTGTACATATGTGGAAATCTTTTTAACATATGTGAAAAAAATTTCCACATATGT
>JAVFBZ010158787.1:3195-18060 GCA_032466195.1 Katharina tunicata | reverse complement strand
AGTTTTTGTCGATTTTCGCATAAGACTTATTGTCGAAAGTTTGCGTATTGCGTCTTATTGATATCTTCCATCATGTGGAACAAACAAAATGTGCAAAGAGTGCCTGGTTTGAGAAAACACAGCAATTTAAAAAATGTAAATTTATCGGTTTAAATAACATGGACGAAATTGGTTAAACTTGAAAATTTGCCATTTTTAAGGTGGGATTTCACTACTTTCCATGCTTTGGAGAAAATGGAATGTCATAGCATGAAATGTGTTTTAATAAAATCAGGGTTTCTTTCCCTAACGAGTAAGCGAATTTGAAGTGGCGAAGCTGTTATTTCTTCTGGCCAAATCAAGATAACTGTTATTCCTTCTGGTCAAGTCAAGATAGCTATTATTCCTTCTAGTCAAGTCAAGATAGCTGTTATTCCTTCTGGTCAAGTCGAGATAGCTATTATTCCTTCTGGTCATGTCAAGATAGCTGTTATTCCTTCTGGTCAAGTCAAGATAGCAATCATATTGCCCTTTACGTCCAACCAAAAAAATAGCTAAACCCTTTGAAAGTTTCACATTGCACACTGAGTCTCCACCATTAAACCACACAGGTTGTTTGCTTTGGTCCGTGTCTGAATAAGGCGTGTCAACCAAACACTGCAAATGCAAAGTCATTCAAGTAAGTGAAATGTAAATAAGACATTAAACACCAACCGGATACAAGCAAAAAATGAATTTTTGAACTCTTATTCCCATTGCGCACTGCGTCTTCACCATTAGACCACACAGGTTATTTTCTTTGGTCTGTGTCTAAATAAGGCGTGTCAAACAAACACTTCAAATGCAAAGTTGTATATGGGTAAGTGAAATATAAATAAAACTTTAAACACCAACCAGATACAAGTACAAAATGAATCTTTGAACTCTTATTCCCTCTTCCCTTCTCCACAGATAATGAAGAATTCGTGTTGTACTCGGGTGTTACATCAGTGAAGAGCATCAATGTGACTGAAACATCCAATCCCAATTCGCCTTACCCTGAAATCAGGAACGGGTACTACGCGAACATCCTTGGACTAGCTTATGATTTCAATAAAAAGTTATTATTTTACAGCGATATTCAACAAGAAAACATCCAGCAAGTAAACCTTGATGGGACAGATTTCAAAGTCATAGTGAAATGTAAGTTTATTTAACTTCATTTTACAATTTTCATTTTCAATGTACCAATGAATCAGTTCAATAGTGGAGAGAGCTGTCACTCGATAACATATTTTAAACCTGTTGAACTATTACGCCATGTCCCCCATCTGGCTAAGGGCAATATGTTTCAATCTTAAGTCTAATTTCGTCGTTCTTAGCACTGGAGAAACATTATTTTTCCAACAAAGCAACACAGTGTTCTCTTTTAATGGAATAACACTATATGTATTGATCATATTCTAGTTGAAAAAAATGTAGCAGGCTGAGACCTTTGTTAGAATCGAACCCATGACCTTCAGAGTCAGGAACCCAATTGCCAGCTGTAAATGCCGGTCACCTAGACCATTCTGCGACAATGTATCTGACCTACTTCTAAAATAGGAGGTTAGCTAATCTAGCTAGCATACATTCATTACTTTCTGGAATAGGATATGTTCAATCTGATAGACTCTGTTATACTCAAGCACGAAAACGCTGTTGTAAATTACACTAAAAATATTGCGTTTTTGTCAACTTTAGAAGACGTGTCAACTCCGTGCCAGAGGGGTAGTGAATGTCCGCTAACCTGCAGGTAATGTAGAAGGTCGGACAGCTGAGTGTACTTTGTTCTAACCTTTTATCCTGTGTTCATTTCAGATGAAGAGATCACCGAGATCAAGTGATCACTTGAGCACGGCGTTAAGCACCAATCAATCAACTCAATCTATTTTAATTGTTTCCAAAATCTTCACTGTTAACAATCTTTATTCTTTGGATGTTTATTTCAGATATTGGCATGGCAGAGGGTCTAGCCTACGACGAACACACCCAGTATTTATACTGGACCAGCTACTCAAAGTCGTCCATTGAGAGACTCTCCCTAGATCCTATAAAGAAAAACGCAACAGTAGAACGAATTTTAACGTTTGAATCGGCTGATTACCCAAGGGCCATTGTTATCAACAGTTGTGGACAGTCATTAGGATAAGTTGTGGGAGAGATAACCATCCATTACTGTGCCCAATCGGAGCCCAATGTGTACCAGCAGAAGTCTATTAACCCGAAGTATGAAACGAATCATTGACACACATAAACGGCAATGTGTTTTTCAGAACCCATGCCGTGTGACAATGAATTTCGTTCATTTCGCGCATTTTCTAAATCTTCGAATCGACTGGCGAATCATGGGTAATATTTAACTAGCAACCGGCAAGCGGATTGCATCTTTACATTGTGTATTTGACATAACCCATGATTCCACATCCAATTCAGGTAATCTGAGCGACCAGTATAATTCTCGACAGAGGGCGCTTCTTCGTCAATCTGTTTTAGAATTTCAACGCCGCAGATACGTGTTAATGACTCTTTAAAAGTTCTTACTTTGGGTTTATAGATTTGGGGTAGCAGCGAATCGATTCGCTGTTAAGGCATATTGTATGTTCTGTATTGAATATCCTGTGCTGTCTTCCTTTCTTACCTGTGATAGTGAAGGTCGTATCCTTCACCGATTGTACTCGAAACCATTGTCCAAGTGAAATAACCTGAAGTAGTAAGCACAGCCAGAATGAAACAAACTATCTATCCAAGAATAACCTGCCAAGAATGATTCAGTAAAGGGCGTGTCGGTTTATGACTTAGTGCACAACACAGGGTTTGGTACAATAACCCATTGGTCTAGTGTGGTATATAAATATCTAACCCCGCGTGGGCTATACATGAACAGCAAATTTGCCAATAAACTTTGACCGAAAATGATACAAATGAGAATTGTATCTGATTAATTCATGGATGAATTTACCAAATGATAGGTTAACAAATTCACCGGCGGAACCGGTCAACACCACCTGGCTGTGAAGCGCGAGGAGTTAGCGTTGTTAGAACGAGATCAACTTTAAATGAGGAAGCCAAGTTTGGGCTGTAGTGTGACATCTCTTCTCAGAGTTATCGTTAACACAGCTATTCAGACTGTTTCAACGGCTATTTGAAAATTCACTTGGATACGACATATACCGGCAATCCTTATTGTAGACGACGTGAATCAATAACTATACTGTCCAGATTCCAGATCAACGATTTATATTTGAGACAGTTACTCAGATTTCTATTATATGGCTATTGAGAAATTCAGTTGGAAAAGACATATGTCAATTGTTTCATTTACGTTTTGCAGACCATATACCTCAAGACATACTGTCCAAATTAAAGATTAATGCCTTATGAACATAACGAGTTATTGACAACACGGCTATTCAGACCGCTTTCAACGGCTATTTGATAATACACTTGGATACGCCATATACAAGCAATCCTTATTGTATGTAGACAAGGGCCGCTAACTAAAGACAGTACATGTTGTAAAAATAGTCATACAGTGTTTACTTATCACTGGAGGAACATTAATTGTCCAACAGAGCAGACCGCTTCACATTTTATTGTTGTGTTAGTGTGGCTATTTACTGTATAAATGAAATAACCTTGAGCACGGCGTTCAATACCAACCGTCCGACAAATATCAGAAATGATTACATATAAATGGGAGAGACATTTTTGTCACTAGGGAATGAATATGCTTCAAACTTCACATGGATATACGATATATTTATTGTCCAGATGTTTACGATGTTTTATTCTGTGTTGTCACCATACGTCATGCAAGTGAAATACCCTTGAGTACGATGGTTAACTCCAGTCGAATAAATAATTGTATTGTCAGCTTTATACAAGGGTCTTTAAAATTGACATATTGGCTTCAATGGATAATATCTCTCTCTGTAACTAACGCAGGGCATTTGATGAAACTGGCATGCTTTAACCACTGTATACTGAAGTTGTGCCTCTGTAAGTTTCATGTTTGGGGAAAATTTAGTTTTATTTAAAAAAAATAAAGTTTAGAAACTATTCTCTGAATACCATATATGGCTAATGGATTCCGAAGACTTTCTGAATATTCAGCAACAGAAATACTTTTATTTCATTGAATAAGAATCACGCTTGGGGGTGTGACTACTCTGACCAGGGTCTGGCCTCTTGATTGGTCAACAGCTAAGCAAATTACGCCCAGGAGCTTAGCAGGTTGTATCGAGATGCATTGGATTGGTCAAAAGCTACAGCGGAAACACGAAATGCCATTCTCGTCCCCCGCGAGTTTCTATTATGAAATGACCCACGCGGGTAGACACGGCTCCACTATCTGTACTATACATGTTTTACAGTCTTTATGTATTCTCCCATCCTTATTTTTCGGTAAAAGCTTCCCTGGATATTCCCGACTTTTTCTTATTCTGAAGTAACGCTAAAAACCTAACCCAACTTGTAAAGGGAAGTAGACTATGAATAATAACAAGATTTGTGCTTGTTTTTCCCCATTGACGTCCGTATCTCTGAATTTTAGGACAATCATAATTTTATCTACAATTAAATAGTGTTGTAGAACGATATAATCATTTTTCATCTTGGTTGTTTCAACTCTATAATTTTAATTCATGTGCGGATGTTGGTTCAGAAATGCAGTTGTTGTTTTCAGATCACCCAGTTATCTTGGTGCACATGATGTCGCATGTCAAAACGCTCGAGTTTCCTAACAAATATTAAAAATATACTGGTCCTGCGGACAAGTAACTCACAAAATGTACTGGTCTGAAAAATATTTGACTGGTCCGAGAATAGTTATACAATACATGAAGTTTCTTTTCTATGTGGACTAAATGACTAAAGAAAGACTGTCTGCAATTGTTAAATTTGCTAAATACATATATTTTTTTCAATTCAACTAAATGGATATATTCCAGTGTTTAAAAAAATAAAAAATTTGACTCAAAACGGCGTGGTATACAAAGAATAACTAATGCACTGACTTCAACTTGTGTACAGACTGAAAACACCGTTCAGTCTGACTGCTGTACCTATGATTGGGACATAAAACAACAACGCTGTTCATTCAGGAGGTGCCCAAGATATTATTATTTATTTTATATACCACAGTTGGCGAAGAAACCGGGATCGTTCAAGTTTACAGCCACATTTTGCATCCGCAAGCGGCTGCGTGGTTTTGAGTCGAAGCAGGGCAGCATTCACGGCAACTGACGGTTGCCGTCGCCCGTTTGGATACTACAGACCAGTATGATGCCACGCACAAAATATTCCCTTAAACAATGCTTCAATCGTTTTTAACCACATGAACTGCAAATTCATTATTTTGCATTTCAGTATATTGCATTAGTCATCTTAAATTAAATCGTTCATAAAAGAAAACCCCCAAAAAGTGAATTTAAACAGAATTAATAAACAATATATGAGTGATCTCCCTTGAATTGTTTTCTTTTAGGTCTGTGAACCGTCCAATGACCCACATACGCGCGAAGCGGCTTGCCTTGCAAACATTTCTTATTACGAAGTCAGGGGCATAGTTTTATCATTATTGTTCTATTTAAACACGATTTGTATGTATATATAAATTGAAAATCTTTGATTCACACCACGAGGAAAATTTTTTGGTGGTATTGGTACTGAACATGATCTCAGGCAATTTTTGCAACAGATAAAATAAATCACTGGTCCGATGGACCAGTGTCAGACGCAAATTACAGGTCCGTTACAATTTTTACTCGTCTCGGACCAGCGGACCACCGAAAATATCGAACCCTGTGGTAAGATTCCTCAACAATTTACTCAGGTTGGCAAGTTGGGCACAGTAGCTCAAAGTAGGTATATATACCTCGTTCTAGGTACACAACTTAATTGGAAAAACTAATTAAATCATTTTAAAACTGTTGACATTGATTTTAATTTAAGGAGGTATTTATGCAACGTTTAGCAACAACTCACTGATGTTGACAACAACGTTATAAAACAATGTTGCAATGTTCATTACAGTGTTGCACAATTGAGATTACACATTTCGCATGGATCAGTGCGCATACCATTTACACCAATGGTATAAATTTAACAATAAGGTGTGCTACAATGCTACGTCTGGAAAGAACTTGGTGTGTGGGGAAGTGTGATAACACGCCTCAAAACAGAAAGCCTGCAAAAAGCTTACGATTTTGAAATGAAAAACAAGAAGAATTATATTTCATGTAAATGTCATTTTATTTACTCATACCATTTCTTATTTTGTATTTCCACAGAGCAATACAGTTTATTAATTAAACTACAAATGTACGTGTATAATATGTTAAAACACAACAAAAGTGTGAATACCTGTGAAATGGTAATGTTTAATACAGAAACAAGATGTCAACTTTAAAATAAGACATCTTTATCAATATGAAACCATTCCAAAACAACTCTCAACACATCAACTTGTACATGTAGAACCTAATGTTATAACCATGACTGTGTAACTGTTCAATCTCCCTGGCTTTAAAACTTCTTTAGGCTAAGGAGTGCTGCAGTTTCACTGCTCCCTGTTTGTTTTTTTTGACAGGCACATTTTCTGGACACATTGGAATCCAGCAGCACCGTGCGTTCAGCGTGCGTACGTGGATGGCTCTGACGTCCGAAAAATTATCACGACCGACATAGTGATGCCTAATGGGTTGACCATTGACCATGCTGACCAAGTTCTCTTCTGGTCAGATGCAAACTTGGACAAGATTGAAAGATGTGATTTTAACGGGGAAAATCGAATGGTAACCTAACAAGACTTTATGGATTTTCAACTTCTGGATTAATTGACATGCAGCGTTTCAGTTCGGATAATAGCACCGTCATCAAGTTTCAAACTAAACGGAACACTCAAGCGGGGACAGACTATTACCTCTACTGAGACGTTTCTCCGTAAATAAATACAGGTGTGGAAAATCCATAAAGTCTTGTAATGTGACGATACCAATTGCACTAGAGCAAACCAATCAGGTGGTAGGCAATAAAAACCCGATTTCAATAATGGTTATCAAATGATAATTAAAGGTACGATTATTACTAAAATTATCAACACAAAAATCAAACGGAAGCTTTTAAGGTGGCGATTTCAACGAAGATAATCAAATGAATCTTTATGAGATATTCAAATTTAATTTGTATTTTACTTCTAACATTTTCAGAAAGATAATTTGTCAAAAAAATTGTTTTAATTTTTTGTACTAAAAGTAGATGATTTTTTTATACCACCTTTATGGTATTGAACATTTTTTCATCATATTACCCCTGCATACAAAATGTAAACGGTTAGTGTGTTAAACTTCTTAATTTGTTTAAGCATTTTGGGGTTGCAGAGGTTTGGTGCTGTTCTTATCTGATAAATATGTGTCCTGTAAATGTCCTGCTTATTTGTTGCTATTACAGGTTATTTTAACATCTACACCCGAACGCCCCTTTGGTCTGGCGGTGTATGGAAACTTTGTATACTGGACTGACTGGAAACCTAAATTGGTCTTAAGAGCCAATAAATATGACGGGTCTGGTGTCGAGCGCTTGAGTGAAAGTAACGGCTTCCAGCCCGGGGCTATCATTGCTGTGGGAAAAGACGTTAATAGCTGTAAGTTAACCTTAGCCCAGTTGGCCAAATACCATCATTAATTTTACATGAGACGTAATATTCACGTTTGGTTCTGTAGCTCCTTCCAAAACTTTTGTTGGGCGAAACCCCCTGGCAAATACCTAAATCAGTTCTTGTCGAGTACACGATCTGGACAGCTTGACATGTCATGATGGTTACAATTTTGAACTAGCCGCCCTGGACGATGATAGGGGTCTGACAGCCCAACTTCAGAATGTAAACAACAGCCGATTCACACCTCGTTCAACAGTCTCACCTTTTTATGCCAACATCATTTAAACATATATAGTCTTAAAGTATATAATGGCATAATAACGCTGAAATAAATTACTATTCCCAGATGACTTCCTTGTTCGGAATTTATCTTATAATAATATAATGCTTTATTGCTGTGGTATTTTGCCCTCTTTCTAAGTGCAGTATGATTTATGCTATCATTTATGCTGTGATATTAGACCCTCTGGATAAGTGCAGTATGTTTCTAGCTATCATTTATGCTGTGATATTTAACACTCTGGATAAGTGCAGTGTGTTTCAAGCTATCATTTATGCTGTGATATTAGACCCTCTGGATAAGTGCAGTATGTTTCTAGCTATCATTTATGTTGTGATATTTAAACCTCTGGACAAGTGCAGTGTGTTTCTAGCTATCATTTATGCTGTGATATTTAACACTTTGACTAAAATGTCACATGCATGTTGTGATATTTAACCCTCTCGATAAATGCGATATGTTTCTAGCTATCATTTATGTTGTGATATTTAAACCTCTGGATAAGTGCAGTATGTTTCTAGCTCACAGCTATATGGATGACTTTTTGGCTTGTTTTGTCACACTTAAAAGGTTGGAAATCCATAAAGCCTTGTTAGATTACCATTCGATTTTCCACGTTAAAATCTCATCTTTCGATCTTGTCTAAATACAAATATTTGTTTATCAATGTTACAGGCCAGGCAAATCCGTGTCAGGACAACATCATAGGCTGTACACACACCTGCGTTAACAAAGTGGGCGTGGTGTCTTGTACCTGTCCAGAAACACATGTTTTAATGCCTGACAACATTACTTGTTCTTGTGAGTATGCTGTTCTCTGCCCTTTTGTCCATTTTCCATGTCTACTCTAAATTCTCAACAAGTTTAACATGAAGGGCACAAGTTTTAGGTAATATATTAAATTATAAATGTGAATTTAGAATTGAACTTGTATTTGCCAGTAGTGCCAAATAATTGCATTGTTTTGCAATTGCGAGTTTAATTTAACTTTCATTAACTGCTTCCTTTTTGGTAATAAATTTAATTTATGTTCGTTCTTTTTTTATTTGGTTTGTTGAACATATGTAGGCCTATATTTTTATTTTTGTTATAATTGTGACAGCGTTTTATATTTTTATTTAGATGATGATGACCCAAGCTCTTGTCCGATTGGCTGATGACAACTCCTCACAAAGCTGGAATTTCTGGGCAAAAAGAAAACAAAAATTGTCCACTATAGCATATAATCAGTCGTAACTCGAGAACAGGACATCGCCATTATACTGTTAACTGTTATTTACAATTTGTCAAGTTAACAGAAACAGCCATAATGTTTGCATAGTATATGATATGGCATAGCAGATCTTTGTCACCCTGTCATATTTTGTCACACCATTATCATATTGTAAGACATAAGAGACTTTAACAGTTTCAATTATATTTGGAAAACGTTTTTCATTTGTTTAACATCTTGACTATCAATACTTTTTTGCAAATCTTAAAGAATAATGTGAATAATATTAATACTTTATAGGCTGCAGCGACAAAAATATAAGGATTTTTTTTTTTAGATTTGCACTTTTGAATAGAACAATTTTCAAATTAAGATAATTTCAATAAAATATGGCTTCGGTGAAATAGGCCATAATGAAAATAGTTGTTGAATTTTGACTATCTTTATACTATAACAATATAAAGTTCATTTTACATGAACTTTATATTGAGTATACCTGAGTATACTGACCCGTGGTTAAACCAGAAACCTGAGCATACTGACTCTGAATATACCACAAACCTGAGCATACTGACCCCTTAATATACCACAAATCTGAGTGTACTGACTCCTGAATATACCACAAACCTGAGCATACTGACCCCTTAATATACCACAAATCTGAGTATACTGACTCCTGAATATACCAGAAACCTAATCATACTGACTTCTGAATATACCATAAAGCTAAATATACTTACTCCTGAATATACCAGAAACCTGAGTATACTGACTCCTGAATATACCACAAACCTAAGTATACTGACTTCTGAATATACCACAAACCTGAGTATACTGACTCCTAAATATACCACAAACCTGAGCATACTGACTTCTGAATGTACCAGAAACATGAGCATACCGACTTCTGAATATACAACAAACCTGACAATACTGACTCCTTAATATACCAGAAACCTGAGCATACCGACTTCTGAATATACAACAAACCTGACAATACTGACTCCTTAATATACCAGAAACCTGAGCATACTGACTCCTGAATATACTACAACCCTGAGCATACTGACTCCTGAATATACAACAAACCTGAACATACTGGCTCCTGAATATACCACAAACCTGAGCATATAGACTCCAGAATATACCACAAACCTGATCATTCTGACTCCTGAATATACAAGAATCCTGAGAATACTGACTCCTAAATATACCACAAACCTGAGCATACCTTCTCCTAAATATACCACAAACCTGAGCATACCTTCTCCTAAATATACCACAAACCTGAGCATGCTGACTCCTGAATATACCAGAAACCTGATAATACTGACTCATAATATACCAGAAACTTGAGCACACTGACTCCTGAATATACAACAAACCTGATAATACTGACTCCTTAATATACCAGAAACCTGAGCATACTGACTCAGAAATATAACAGACTTGAACATACTGGAACTTGGATATACAAGAAACTTGAGTATTCTGAGCCCTGAATATACCAGACACCTCAGTATACTGAATCCTAAATATACCAGACATCTCAGTATACTGAGTCCTGAATATAACAGAAACCTGAGCATACTGACGTCTGTATATTCCATAAACCTGAGTATACCGACGCCTGTATATATCATAAACCTGAGTATACCGACGCCTGTATATATCATAAACCTAAGTATACTGATCTCTGGATATAACACAAACTGGAGTAAACTGACGGCGTTTTTTTTTTATATGATAGCCGATAACCCCTCAGTTAGCCTCCGTTCTCTTCGCAGCAACCATATGACAATCGTTTGCGATTACCAGTCCAAGTAATGACGCATGTGACATAATTCTGCAGTTTGCTGCATTCACTTGTAGTGAGTGCAGACCGCCAGGCGTTTACCAGTTTTCACTCGATTTCATTGTGCACCGGATTTAGTGACTAGGTTATCGTTCTGTGCTTTATCCATGTTGTGAACCTACTGGACCCGCCTGAGTATCGTAGTAGCCTATGAAATGTTAGTCTTGTACACAATTTAAGCTCACACCATTTATGTGATTTGTGTGAAATATTTAAGACTGTAATTTGTGTACGTGCACATGTTTATGTCTTGAAGCGAATCAGTTTCTATATGCAGCATTCGCCACTTGACATCCTAGAAAGGAAAGTGTTCGTAACAGCGCAGTATAGGCTCTCTACAGATCCGACGGTTAAACAGGCTGTGATAGACTGTCTTCACACTGTGTCATTTTTATTAACTGTTGCCTACGTGTTGTTGCTAGATTCGACTTAAGGACTAGCCTATGTATATCAGTTTAAATCGTCGACTTTTCGAGAAGTTGATTTGCTACTAGACTTTAGCTTTATTCTATTTATTATACACGGATGTCATCACCGAGGCAGTTGTTGTGCCTTACCGGTAATTCAAGAACTTCTTGAAAATAAGTCAGGATTATTTCATAGTTTCATCTTTGTCATAAAATAAGGAGAGGCAAACCACCTTTATTGGATCTCTTTGTTATACTGGAGTGCAAATTTAAACTTAGTCTAGAAGTTCATCACAGTTTCAAAGTAAACAAAATAAAGAACTGTACATTCTGTTGAAATCATTATTTAAACTTGACCATGAAGAACCAACGGCGCGAAAACGAAGCCAAAGGCTTTTATGACAAATGATCGATTCCAAAAACCTTAATTGTCATCAGACTTTCATTAAGGACAGTGGCTCTCACAGCTGTGTTTTACTTCACGTTTCACAATGTCCCCAAACTTATTCCTGGCATCGAGTCATGGCAAGCCAAAGTGATGCACACGTTTCGCTGGCAACTCTTTTATTCTTTTTGTTGGTCTGCATTTTATTTGTTGCCCTCAACCGCCTCTTTACTCTAGAAACCAACCCGATGATCCCCGACGGAGATAAGTACGTCGTCAAGTACGTCAAGGGCCTGCATAATACGCTGGAGCAGCTAGTGATTAACGTACCAGCCCAGTTACTTGGACTGATATTCGGAGGATAATCCCAATCATGGTTGTTCTCTTCATTGTTGGACGGATAGCTTTCTGGGTCGGATACCCGTTACAGAGATCCTACGGATTCTCAATCACCTTTATATCAATATCTGTAGCTTATATCCTCGACATACTGTTCATTTTCCAGTCAGCATCGACCTTTCAGTTAACCGACAAGAAGTAAGCTCTTAGCTGAAAAGTGAAAACATTCAACAACCATATATGGAGAATCCAATCTAATCATGTCCCATTTCGTCGGCTATACAGTTTGATTGTAAGCTAATTTATAGCCGGTTACCTTTGATGCCTAACAGGGGTGTCGCTATTGCTTATTTCCTAAACATAGTGTTCTTTTCTGGTCAGGATCAAACTGGCAAGTCACGAACATTCAATAACCATAATTTAGAGAACCAAACCAAATCATTCCTTATTTCGTCGACTATAGACTTTGATCCTTTGCTATTGGAATAGCCATTTAAGTCTTACATGCGTACGTGCAGTGTGGCTAATTACTTATTTTCTAAACATTAACTTTTTACAGGATCAATGTTTCAGTTAACAATCATGTAATGAAGTCAACTTTTTCTATAACCATCAAGTAGTCATTTTCCATTCCTTTGAGACTTTCATGTGTTTATATGGTCGTTATATCTAAGGTTTGTTTTATTGAGTTTTAACACCGTACTTAAGGTTAATTCACTCATATGAAGACGTCCGTCCTTCCGTCCCACACAGGCTGTGAACGTGATTGATAACAAATCTACCCATAAACTTTAAACTTTGGAATGTACCTTCCGCCTTTGAACACGATGGATGTTAGGTCCTTATCGCATTCCACCAATTTCCCACTAACAGTATGTTGGCCTTAACGGTTTTCTCATATTTGTTTTGAACAATATAACTTGAAAACATCCCCCGTCACTGTATCCGGGATAAGAGTGATTCCTCTTGTCGACTGTATGAACACGGTATCAAGGATTGTTTCCGTATGCTGTTCACAGGGTGTTTTTTATGAGTTGTCCACCGCACATCGACGATGCAAAGCCGTCATATAAGTGAAATGCCCTAATACGACCTTAAACACCGAGCAAATACATAAATAGCTTTAAAATGAATTCAAGGATTATCTTTAGACTTGGAAGGTAACTTCCTCTAACCCAAAAGATGGATTGCATTGCATTCCACCAATCGACGTCGATTACTCAAGATTTGAAATGTCGACGTCTACAAATGGAGGGCCGCAATGGGCTTCCATAGATTTGCTTCATCACTCTTTTAAAATGTTCCCAAGATGTGTCTTCTTTCATATTCTAGTATAATAATCCGTAATGTTAACGTTCGGTTCCGTAGCTCCTTCTCAAACTTTCGTTGGGCTAAAACCCCTGGCACATCATACCTTATTCAGTACTTGTCGAGTACACGATCAAAAGCTTGACAGGTCACGATGGATGAAATTTTGAACTAGTCGCACTGGAAGATGACAGCAATCGGCAAAACCTCGCGTGATTTTTCGTTATTTCGCTGTCATCACTTAGATTGGCTATTATAGGTGTATGAATATGTATCAAAATGGTACACTTTGTTCGCCGGAAGCCTATTTACCGCCGTATGGACAATGAACACGTAAGAAAATATCGGGTAATCCAGCGAATTGCATATGGCTAAAGATGCGTAATATTTAGTTTAGGAGTGAATTATGGTCTGAATGTAAAAAAAATGGAACGATGGAATCTGTCTACATTGGCAGTTTGACCCCCAGGCTGTAAAAAAGTTTCGGCCAAAATGGCGATAATCGTACTATCACGTCCGAGGTGATGTGCGCAGTACGTACAATCGATGGCTTCCGAGTGAGATGATAGGGGTCTCACAGCCCAGCTTCCGAATGTAAACAACAGCCGAATCACACCTGGCTCAACAGTCTCAGTACATCACAGGGGACCTGACCACAAACCTCCACTCAAATGCTCCATATGAATACCAACAATTCCACCAAAAGTCAATTTGCAAGAGGAGAAAAGACAAAGAGAAAAATACACTTTTTATTATAAGAACTATTTTCGACCTCTTACAAAACGAAAGTTGTAATGGTGGTCTTACAATACATGTACCTTGTGAAATATGACAATAGTTAATTTAGTAAAAAAAAATTTTTGATGGATTCGAACATTCAGCCATGCAGATTTAAGATACAACCCCATTCGAAAGTGCTGTAGCTCAAAAAGTAATCGGACATGCTATATTTATTTTGTACAATTTCCAATCGTCCGCGAAAGAGTGACGCGGTCCGGGAAAGTGTGACGAGGTCCGGTAAAGTGTGACGAGGTCCGGGAAAGTGTGATGAGGTCCGGGAAAGTGTGACGATGTCCAGGAAAGTGTGACGATGTACGAGAAAGTGTGACGATGTACGAGAAAGCGTGACGATGTACAGGGCAGTGTTACGATGTCCGGGGCAGAATGACGATGTCCGGGGCAACGTGACGATGCCCGGGGCAACGTGACAATGTCCGGGGCAGTGTGCCGATGTCCGGGACAGAGTGCCTATGTCCGGGGCAAATGCCGATGTCCGGGGCAAGGGCAGGGAATTCCAGAGAAGAGCCGAGGAATTCTAGGGAAGAGCTGAGGAATTCTAGGGAAGAGCTGAGGAATTCTAGGGAAGAGCTGAGGAATTCTAGGGAAGAGCTGAGGAATTCTAGGGAAGAGCTGAGGAATTC
>JAVFBZ010158776.1:0-18060 GCA_032466195.1 Katharina tunicata | reverse complement strand
AGACAGGCTAATAGTAGATTGAAGTTGAATATTTGGATCATGTTGATTTAAAGTAGAGATGAAGAGATTTAGATCTTGATTACCATATCATCTTCATTTAGCCGCAAACCAAATTTGTTTTTTTATTACATAATTTTATTAGACAGAACTGCACACAGTCTTATATCGTGTTCATTATAGATATTACATTTCGTACAGCTAAAGTCATGTTATTTAATTGTAATAAATAGTGTACGTGCAGTGAGCCGATCTGAGAAACGAAAAAAGTAATACAAATAATGTATCTCTATATCACAATAATATGTTCAGTTTAGTAACAGGTATGTGTTGCTTTTCGGGGGACTCAGCTGGCGGCGAAGGATGAAAATAGCATCATATGAATCGTTTTGTTATCCAAATAAAGTGGCCTACTGCTCAGTGAATCGCACAATTTATTTGTCACGTTATTTCTTGTGAAATTTGGCCAATAAGTCCTGTGTTACTTATCTCACCGACTAAAGTTAGTCTTTTATTCATATACATAGGGTATGCAAAATATATGCTTCAGAGACATATCCACAGTCTTAACGACGCTTAAAGCCTAATAAAACACTGCACGTTTTAAGGTTGTAGTATTGTTGCTATATATAATTGAAGTAAATTCTTTTTAATTGTAAATGATATAGTAAAATAATTAACATTTTATTGTTGCGACATTGCGTGACTATTTACGATCAAGGATGTAATAAAGTAGACCCTTTGAACACGAACGAACGAGTCTATCTATACTGGAGCTACAAATACAACATACCGTTGTACTGTTTCAAAGTGCTTCCCAGCGCTCGCGACATTTCCCTGGCATATATCTTAAGTGTATTTCAAATCTTGTTTTTTCCTGGATATATTGGTAACTAAATATGCAAACAATGACATGTATATTGTCGAGCCACCGCAATATACTGTTATGTTTACACCGATATAGTACCATAGTACCATGTCTCACCTTTCAAGCCAAATTGTTTTATTTTTCATTTATTGCTTATACTTGTTCCTACGATCTGAATTTCAAGTTGAAACCAAGTGCCTAACAAATTAAATTGTTTTTAACCAGGTGCCAAGAACAATTTTTGTGCCTCTGAATTTTGTGTTGAATTTGTTAACGTATTGTCCTAGTTTATCTAATGTATTTTGTCTATACAGTAGTCGTTGGGCTACCTGTTTCATACAAATGCAACTTCTCTTATCCAGAGAGATGGAGAGAGTCAATGGCCCAATTACGAATAAACCCTTATCTACACCTTAATGTATGTGAACAATGCGAAATTAGATTTGATTTATGCATATCTGTTAAGCCTGTCGCACAAGGGAGGAACTGGCCGAGAGGCCGGAAGCTCAGCTAAATTCTCACTACTTCTTTCGCCGCAAACGGGAGAGCTATCGCCTGAGCCAACTTGCCTCCAGTCCTATAGCATCATTTACGATGTCATCGATGACCGCCTTGTTGATGCCACGTGACACCTGAACGCGTTTTTATTGGCCAGTTTTTCTAGCTGAGGCGATAGCTTACCGTCAGCGCACACGGTGAGTTCTTGGCCTCTCGTGGCAGAAAATATCAAACACAACACATATTTTCCTCAAGGCATCTCAAGGCAGAAATCTCACTAAAATTCCAGCGCACACGGGGGAAACAGTTGAGCTACCGGCCTCTCGAGGCTGACAGCTCAGCCAGTTCCTCCCATAGGCGGCAGGCTTTATGCTATGACGTCATAGCTCCCACTGAAAGTCACCTGACCAAATGTGTTTCTGACACTGGTATCATTTAACTCAGATTTCACAATCCAATCCGCCACTATCGTGCTCAATGGTGGGGTGGGATGGTGTGTGTGTGTGTGTCTACATGTATGTATCGAAACAACTTTTTGTACTCACCACCCGAGCTAACAAACAATGATTTGGAGTTGATACGTGTAGAAATCCATACAAAAAAAAATCTGTCTTAATCTAGGTACTCTACAGACCGCCTGATTCGCATGTTGAAACAAGCTTGAATTGACAAGCTTATGTCAATGTGGCTCTAGATTCTGTCCAAAATCATTGTTTTATTTTATGCGGAGACTACAATGAAAAGTCATCAAGCTTTTCGTCTGAACATTCTCATTGCTAGCTGGGGTGTCACACAAATATTGTTTGAGGCCAGCATCGGGAACATAACTTGACCCAATTATATGTACCACTTGTTCTTCTGTTGAACACAGCGGTATAGGCTACTAAGCAATGTTCGCAGTGATCATTGAACAGTTTTTGTAACAATTAAATCTGGCGTACCCAAATTCAAAAACGAATGGGCTACTAAGCAATGTTCGCAGTGATCATTGAACAGTTTTTGTAACAATTAAATCTGGCGTACCCAAATTCAAAAACGAAAACCAAACAGTCAAGTACTTATCAACCCAAAAGACAAAAATTACCTCAGTTGGAACTTTAACAACGATTTACATTGTTCCGAATATCGCGAGAATATCCTTTGCTTTGAAAAGCAACAAAATTACGTAAACAAATTAGTTATTGTGGCCAGAGAAGGTCATGTCAATAAGATTAATGACTCTGTAAACAATGCCAATCCTGAACAAAAATACTGGTGGAAAATTTGTTTGTTTGCAAAGTACAGCTGGATGTTTTTTGGCCGATTTCTAGCGCTTCATTTTTTTATGAAATTTAATTTTTCAACTCCGTTGTTTTTGAAGACCCCTTGAGCTACACCCATGAAATCCGATTTGCTTTCTAGAGACATAATAATCTGCTAAACAACGGCGGTAACATCAAAGGGCTCTGACGAACATTCTTCTAAAAGTCCTCTGTTGTATTTTAGAAAGATAGCTTTCAAACCATATCAACAGTTTATCGTTAATACCTTAAAGGGGCAGCTTGGACACAAGACCTCGATGCTAACTAAACCTGATCAAAAGATTTGGAGATGTCGAAAAAAAAAAACACAATTGTTTCCCATGGTCGAGTGCTTTGACAATGTCAAAACACAGGTGAAGCATGCAGTTTATCAGAACAGAACTGTTGGGCAGAAATCCATAGTGGTGTGAGGTTGTTATCTTGCGAAGAAAAGTAAATACTCTGTTAGCTAATACACGACTAGCTAAGAAAATTTGCTGACACAGCTAAGGAAAGACATTGGTCGACAATTATTTGCAAAGGAAGGATCACTGCACTTAAATACATGCGTGATGTAAGCAATTTCCCAGCCATTCGCGAAAATTCCTGTCGTTAAAAATTGACTACCCCATTCAGCCAATGTTTTACACCCTCTAACATTTTGTCTTCTGTAGGAGTCAATATGGAACATAATGATAATAATGTATATATTTGATGACAGCGTGTGACCTTGGGATACAATTTGTAAAACTGTTGCTACAACCGTGTAGAAAAAATTAAGGATTAGAACAAATTAAATGAAAACAAGATCCCTTTTCCAATTTAAATTTTGAGAAAATCGTTCAACATATCTGAACTGTGATGGTACATGCTGATAAATGAAAACTTTAACTAGTAAAAGGTATCTGTGTTGTTTTTTATTGCCTAGTTCTGTCTTTATATAAATTTTTCTAAAATTAATTGACATTCAGTTAATAAAATAATGTTAAGTTGTTCGCTGATGACACTTGTCTATATATAACCGCTGATAATGATATTGCACACAGGCTTATAGCCGAATCGCTTGGTAATGATCTAACACGAATCGAACCTCGGCAAAATAAAAAGGATTGTTTCATTCAATGTTTCCAAAACTAAAGCTATGTTATTTTCCAGAAAGCAACAGATATTGAACATTTCCCCAGTTTTTTGGGGGGCGGCGAGTCGGTTGGCTTTTCTATTTCACATACACATCTCGGAGTTTTATATAACAACAACAGCCCCCTAGAACGACCATATTGACAGTTTAAAAACTGAAGCAAATAAAATAATATATATGTTTCGTGGATTGTAATATACACAAAACCGGCATAGTTAGTTAGTTAATTTTTTTGATTGGCGGCTCCAATAAAACCGGCATAGTCTAAAGATTATGTACAAGTCATCCATTCGACCACGGTTAGAATATACCGACGCAGGACTAGGTTAAATGATGATCAATGTAAAGCTATTGACTTTCTCCAGAAATATTGCTTCCGATGTATTACAGGTCTTACCAAATGCCTATCCAGCACCTTACAGGAGGAATCTGGCTTTATTGAACTTCATAAACGTCGCTGCCTTAATACACTCTGTTATTTTATCAAATAGTTCTTAATGATGTTAATCCAAATTATCGTAATTGCAATTAATTAAAAAATAAACTGTATTCTGTATATGTAAGAACAACCCCACTGAAATGGTATTATGTTTGGTCAAGATTGGCAGACAGGCAAACATTATTTGTTGTGGAATGCAAAACAGATGTAGTTCCTTGCACAAAGATTGGTTCCATACTCTTTTTTTATACTCCCCCACACTGTTGTTTGCTGTAGAATCAGCCAATCAATATATACCTCAAAGATAAACCATGTGGAAATATCCAGGTCAAAATAGTTATGATGATATAACTTACCCTCTACAACTAATTTGTTGTATGGCTATTGAGATAAATAAAGTTAGTGTAGCTAATATATGTGCCTTTTATTGTAAGCACCAAAAGAATTTCCAAGGTTGTTCATAATGGACGGGCTTATGTTACCAAGGAGATTTGATCGTATGTAAAATATGTAATGCCCCTGTGGACTTATGGTAGTATGTGGAGCAGTGTACAGACTTATGGTAGTATGTGGAGCAGTGTACAGACTTATGGTAGTATGTGGAGCAGTGTACACACTTATGGTAGTATGTGGAGCAGTGTACAGAATTATGGTAGTATGTGGAGCAGTGTACAGACTTATGGTAGTATGTGGAGCAGTGTACACATTTATGGTAGTATGTGGAGCAGTTTACCGACTTGTGGTAGTATGTGGAGCAGTGTACACATTTATGGTAGTATGTGGAGCAGTGTACAGAATTATGGTAGTATGTGGAGCAGTGTACAGAATTATGGTAGTATGTGGAGCAGTGTACAGACTTATGTTAGTATGTGGAGCAGTGTACACACTTATGGTAGTATGTGGAGCAGTTTAGCGACTTATGGTAGTATGTGGAGCAGTGTACAGCGGCGTTTAACCCTTTGACCTTTTATAATACTAAGCCTCAATTTCTGATGGAACAACTCAATGTTTGTCTTGAACCGAGTGTAGTACTGTTTATGTGAATTATCACAAGTTCTAATTGTCTTTGGAATGGTTAAGCGTACATGTGTGCATTATATTTTTGTATAAATGTTTTGCTTGCCTCCGCCGGGATTCGAACTCGGGTCTCTGGCTAGCAGGGTCAACGCTCTTTATATAGTCAAACGCTCAACCAATTGACCCAATGAGCGACCCCGACACAATTGTTACAGGAGTTGTAGTTGTGTAACCAGTAAAAACAACAATAACACAACATTTAGATTATTTTGGTTTGTTTGTCTGCGTTCAGATTTCAGTCGTATTCTTCTCCCAACATTGATCCTATCTGTGTTTTGCTATTGATTATACAAGTTAATAGGTTTGAGCGTAAACAACATCGATGGGAATGTAACGGGAATGTAGAATTGAGTGAGTAAGCTGAGTAATGAACAGCAAAACAACGTGCTTGACCCGGAATTACAGACAAGAGTATTTTGGTAGTTAATCTGATTTCAGCCGTTAGGAAATGTTCGGAAACTACTGCCAAACATTAGGACCGGGTGGTCTAAGGTCGCTTGGTAGCTGTCATGATTGTCATATGGCTTTTAACTCAATTCATTTTTTTTTCTTCCAAAAAGCAATATACAAAGACTTTAAATCAACTCTAATAACATATCTACTTACTTGTCCGCTCTGTAGAGGCGAACGTTTCTTGACCGTATATTTCACATCATTTTATTCACTTAATTCCAAACAAGGCCATTCCGAAAAGCCATCATGATATGTCTACAAGTACTTTTAATTGATCTGGTAAGAGATCGACAATGCCAGCATTTTACCAATAATGGCATTGTGGTCTCATGTAGTCAATATACTACAAACTGAAATGCAGGTACCAGTATTTAAACATTTTATACACAAGCATAATTATTTTAGCCTTTTTTGCTACGTTTGAAATGTCACAGTCGAATAGTATCAACAAGTTATTTGACACAAATGTTTCAATTAACACAAAGCTACTATACGTGTGTTGGAAAAGGAAGTACTCGACGAGTAATATAACGTATACTGGTCATTTGGCTCAACTCCAGATCAGGCCATGTGATAGCTAAATATTTCCGACTGGCTGGCGTCCCAATGGTACTACATATCATTCTGGCGAAACCCAACCTGTTGTATGTCAATGCTAGACAAACATATAAATAAGGCAAATTTGATTGGATGATTGATGTTAATTGGTTTCGTACGCGTCTTCTGTTACTAGTCTCATATGAAAGTGACTCATATGTTGATACACAAGAGGAATCTAACTGATCGCGAAGTATAGACCGTATACACATTTGCTTCAAGTTCGGTTCCAATTATTGACAAAGATAGGCGGAGCATGATATACAGTTAGTAAACCCTCGATTATTTGTCCACTTCTGTTTTACGAATAGCACGCTTTAATTTTATCCTTCCTTTTGTAAAAAACAACACATAAGCTTGATTGACCATTTATATCAAACATTACAATTCTACTGACACCATTGCGTATTTACAGAACTAATAAGAGGGCATGCGAGCCACCCTCAACGACACTGGCAACAGACAAGCACCACGGGACAAGTACTGGACTCAAAAACAGACAGCGACAACAATTCGGCTTCGTGAAGCCCCCAAGGACGAAGAGAGTTTCATGTGTTACGATACAACTCCCAATAATAGAAAGTAAAAAAAATTGACCGTAAAGAAAAAAAATGAAAGACCAGCAAATTTTATATTTAACAATACTTATTTGGAACGAAATACGATAACACTAATACTAACTATAAGCTAAATGTACAAATATTACAATGAGTTACAAGTTACTTATAGTGATAGTATATTGTATTAAATTACCTAGTTATACAAATCTTTGACCTTGTAGAATGGTTCTGGATAAAGAAATCCTCTTAGATTATATAATAACTTGATCCTCGTTGAGATATAAACACTGGTATACAATTAGAAGAACGCCGCTTGGGTTAAGTATAGTGTATACTCAGCACAAACTTCGGGAATACCTCGGCCGACAAATCTAGTAAACAATATAAATAGTGTCCGTATCAATCTCAAGTACGAAATGTACGTTCACGAAAATCCAAATTCCTTTTGGGCAATAGTAACCAAATGTCACGTAGACAGGGATAGGCTCAAAGCATTAAAGGTAAAATACTGCAGCTATCAAAAATCCGCAATAGAATAGTACACAAACTGACCTGGAAGCACTTTCAAAATACTACAGGAAAATACTATAAATATACTACATTTTCAAGTGTTTATATAGTATCATGGAACATTCAAGAAAATTACATAATATATAGAAAGATCCAGACTGAGGCTATTTATGTTAACAAGTTAACAGGTCAATTCACTTTGATAAACATCGCAATTCCATAAATTTCTGCATATTTAATCAATACACAACAAGCAAAATGCAGGTCAGCTCTGTTAACATCTTACGTCACTAGAGGGTCTTCAAATATCTGTGTCATTTAAAACATTGTGGGAAAAGTTACAAATGTTTATATATAGGCCGATGACCCACAAAGAATCACTGCATGTATCAAATATCAATATAAAATTGTTTAAAGCTGCCGCCAAACACCGGCGTCCGACCACATATACTGGAAATACAAGTCTTACCGGAAAATACCACTATGTATAACAATTAATGAAAAACTGAACTTAAATCATTATAATAATCAAAATTATCATTAATCATAATGAAAAGGAAACTTTGAACCGAAATATTTCATGTATAGTGACCTGCAATTAATATAAGAATAAGATCGGAAGCTGTTACTTTTGCCTGTCAAAGACATACGTTTAACAATTTGTATTTCATTTTGTGTTTGTCGCACACGTACACGATTCAGACGCAGTGGCATTTATCCCCCGATTAAGTCGTTACGTCTAGTCGCCGCCCGCTTGCACGATTCTGTACGTTGTCAGGTTACACGAATCGTGAGGTTTTGGCCACCGCACATCTCTCCGACAGCAGCCGACTGAATCGTTTAGGTGTACGCCAGTCTTAAGACCAGTCCCAATTTTGCGCTCAGCAAAGGTACATCTTTTGTGCACTGTTCAATGCTTTCATAACGTCAGATAGATTAGTAATGGCTGAGCACTCCAGACTACCTTTGTATGCCACCTCTTTACTTTTGACCCATTTTTAGTTTCGCATTGTTAGCGAAGAAGTGCACTAATTTTTTTCAAAGAGAGGCACGAAACTCGCAAGATACATGGGTCTGTGTTCATAAAGATACGTAAGTATTTCTTAAAAAATTAGTTAAAAAATATTAAGCCAAATTTCTGCCGTTTAATTTTCGATTGAAAAAAAAATTAATGTGAAAAGTCTTCTGTACACAAATGTATCTGTTACAAACAATCTTCACGTATACTGATTCTGAGTTTACGGCGAGCTAAAATACCCGTTTGAGATAACTGTAAGATTGATCTCGTCCTTCACTTTTTTCTACTTCGAAGAAAGATAAAACGTAGGCTATATATCAAATCACGACTTATGTGAGTATTTGTTTTTTTTGTAAACCCGTCTTTAAACAACAAACTCACTCGGGAAAATTCCGCCAAGGATACTAGGAACGTCTGGTCCCGCTTAATAGACAGTTTATCCTTTATAACTAAAAAAACAGTCAAAGAGAATAAATACATCAACTATTCTGACTGTGGATATCTGAGTTGTATCAAAGGAATTAGAAAAGGTCACTTTGATGTAGGTTAATGGTTTAATATTTTCACTTTAATTGTATTCACTACATACACCATGTCTGACCTACAGTGTACAATACAGCGATCGACTTGTGCAGTGTGATCAAACAAACATTTAAATGCACAAAAATGCGCATTTCAACACATTTAACGAAAGGCTGACAAGGCTAATGCTACATCGACCAAGCTAAGCAAAGACACGATATGTCTCAATTTCTCAGTAGATACAAAACGATAAATACACTTGACCAGTTTAATTCTATTTTAAAAGCTTTCGGAGACATGCTAAATCAACATGTACCTTATGCTTGAGTAAGTTTATCGCCGAAAGTCTGGAACAATCAGTATAGTTATAGAAAATAGATGAAATATATTTTCGTGGGTATCAATCTGTGATTCTTTATAATTAAGTATACAAATAATAAAATAGACTTTTAACAGTATGTCAAACATGTGCATAAATATAGTATGTTGGTTTAAATATTCGTCAATGCATTTTATACGTCTTATGACATCAACATTGATGGGAAACAAGAGACCGATCAGATGGGGTAGAATGTTAATGCATATGAGATCGTGAACTACGAGGTCACTGATCGCCACCTTATGGAACAGGGATATAAAGTGCATACTTCAGTAGAGCCATCCTGCAAATTATTGAGTGAGAATGTCTATTTTTTTATAAATCGTAAATAAATAAATTGAATGCAAACCATCGCATAAGAAGAATTTGCGACGTTGTTTTCATCTGGTAGGAGATAAATATCCACTAACATAGTTTCATCAAATGTTTTAAACAAAAGTATATCATATTATTCTTAAGTAACTCTGAAATTGAACTTTCTGTGTGTTGTTATCAGTTATACGGAATATGAAACAGTGACTGCAGATCTTTAATTCCATTTCTATTTCCATTCGTGTTGTATGGATTCTGTGAAGTATAACTTTCACTGACGTATTCGTATCTGATCACTCGTCCTATCGATTATTCATGAGAGTTGGACGGCTTTTTCTGCGCGAATCGATGGCAAAGAATTCAATCAAGCCGGATATAGTTGGCCCTCCTGGACAAAAGTCGATATTAAAGGGAAATATATATGGTGACATATTCGAAATGATATGCACAAGTAATATACAGCCTTTTGTCTGGTGCCAACCATAGGCAGAGTGATCTCAACTATCCAGAATAATTTGCCCCTTCTCTCCCAGTTAATAGTTGTGCGTTAAACAGTTATTTCACCCCAATTCAAGAAAGTCATTAATCAGTCAAGTTAATATTGCCTGACAGATTCCAAGAAAATCACCTCGGTATTTTAGGGCGCTCAACACAAAGGGTATTTTAGGTAGACTTGCTTCAATACTATCCATAATCATTTGTCCGTGTTTTTAACGATGATTCGTGAAATCGCATATACAACCTATGACACAGTTTTTAATTAAATGCTTTGTTTATCCACAATACCTTAGACGTGACATCTTGAGTGTGATTTGGTTTGTCCAAACACAGGCTGTACGTTTTTCTTGAAAAATGTCAGAAAAGTTGTATACACAATACTTTGTAACGCATCGTTTTTCTAAATCGTGGTGTTAAAAGTCTGAACTGACACAGATACAGCGACTCGCGATTTCATTAAAGGCCCTGGTTTAAAGGCTAGTGATCAGATATACCACCGATAATATAAAGAAAGGTTGTGGTTAATCTTTCATATTTATATACTGTTATTTTATAGTTGTTCTGTTCATCAAATTAATAAATATTTCCGGGACGAAACAAATACGCATATATAATATTGCCAACAATGTTTTGGATTAATCCGCCTTTATACGTCTTTGTTTTACTAATTAATTTCAAATTGCAATGTTCCTTGCTCTTGAATCGATACTAACCCAATCCACAGATTCCCAAAAGTGCATTTATCAGTACACACTGTCATCGTGTACAAAGGACACATTTTCAGTAAAATGATAAATTGACGCAAAGCGTCGCACAACGGTAAATGTATTTGGGAGATGACAGGTTTGGAACTAAAAATTTATTCACTATGGGCCGATGAGCGCTGGAAAGTAAAGTCTACGTCTCATGTTAATAATATCATCATCCTGATTGTGATAATCTAATCTAGCACCATTGGTAAAAACATAATACGATTTTTTTCTGGAAGTGAAATAAATATACAAATAAATAATAGCCAAGAGAAAAAAGAAGCTTGTGCAGTTATTTAATTTTCCCTAGGGAAAAATACAGTATGCAAATGAGCTGCTTGGAGACTATAGTGAATTGAATGAAGTGAATAATTGGAAACCAATTTAAACGTTCGAGGCCATGTTCAGACGTTCTTGACATAATTCCAACTCGCCTGTACTAACAGCCCTCCCTTTCCATCCACACATTCCAACCTGCCATATATTGTTAGTGCTGTAAGATATAATTCCCCTAAGGTAATATTAAACCTAAGAAATACTTATATTTCTGACCTGTATATGCGTAGCTATATATAGACTTATCCAATTAAAATCGAGATATGGTCAATAGTTGCTACTTCGACCACGAATTGTACTGGAATTAGGCACAACTTAACCCAGCACAAATGCGTTGACACAAGCTTCGCAATACACTGCATTTAATTTTCATCGTTTATCCTCCTGGAAAAGTTCATTAATAAACTTTCCGTGGTTCTTTATAAGTAATTTTGGTCCGTCTAAACACGAGGCGAGTTACGAAGGGAACGAAAACCCCAGGTGTGTTTGTTAACTGATTCTATTTTTCACATTATATAAGTTAGCCGGTATCGTTAAAGTGTAACTTATCATACTTTTTTCATAGGATAAATGAGATCTTTTGGGATTTAACGTGTTATTTGTCTATACCTTTGTTTAGTAATTGACTTTTTTCAAATGTTATTTTAATCTTACTTGGTGGTCAGTGTTTACCAAATAATTTTTATAAAGTATTTATCAAGTAACCGTTTAAAAAAAGTGACTAAGATTATCGAATCTAATTCAACTGTGATTCAGTTAAATTAAACGTTAAAAGCACTTTCTACGAGAAATACTTCTGCCAATGGACGTCAACATTTACAAAAAGACATTATGATGTATGAATAACGATCTCAAGACATATCACATATCAGGTAAACGGATATTAATTAATGTTAGCCCATAAAAGATTTATTATTTGTCTATGAACAAACCACAATTTTACAATTATGTACAGAAAACATTTCATTCATTTTATTAATTTAAGATGTAAAATACCATGGCACGAATACTATTTTATAAACAATACAAATTTCTACATGTTGGCCCCATCGTTTGAATAGGTGCAATATCCCGTATCAAAAATGGAGTTGTTCATAATCGATATGAATCTAAGCTACGGTTTAGACACACCACATTTATCAGGAGAAACTGTCTGTCATTTTGTACATACGAAATCTTCCTGGCTAAATGATAAATGGTCTAGAAACATGTACTGAATTATGAATTAATGTATTGACGGTAACACAGTAGAATGGTATTGTTAGTGTATATAAAGGAAAACTGTCCTGCTAAAACGTCATATACTGTAGCTACATGTATATAGACAGAGCAATCGGAATATTCAGAACATCGGCAGTGTTTGTGACGTTTTGGTTTTTCATGTTTCTTCCACCAAAATACATGCAGTTGGGCATGCCCAGTGTGTCACCTCATTATTGACATTTCTGGTTGTAAACTTTTTTGCGATACAAATTAGGGCATATTAAATATATAGATTTTACAACTTAAAAAACAAGGTTGGTGTTTGAAGATATTTGGACATCTTATTTGAAAACATCTATCGTTACATCGGTCGGGTTGATGTACATTATTTTCTTTCAATCTGTTTGTTATGTATAGCTGACGGTTTGTCCACGTTTTTTTTTATCTCGTTGCCTACTTTAATTTGACTGCATCAGACAAATGTACATGGATGCAGCACATCCGGGTAATTTTTAATTGTACTGCTCAGTAGTATAGCTTGGAAATGTTATACTAATCCATGATATCTGGACAGATTTAGTTTTATGTCAAACTACATGTATATGTTATTGTTCTACTTCCTCTTGTCATTTACCATACTCGCACACTGTCGAGTCGATAATGTTTGTACCTTATTTCTCTAAACGGGACGTTTTGTTGTTATGTGTTTACTTAACACGTACTAATGTTTTAGGATGTACACAAATAAAGAAGTAATGTGCAATTACGTTTTGGCACAAAGGTCGTTCTTACAAACAGTGTAGCCCGGACATGATTGAAAAGTTCGAAATCTCCGCTATTGTCAACTAAATAAATAGTACATGGTATCATTTTACCCCCAAATCAGCTAGCATTTTGTTAAAAAGCAACTGAATTATATATCAACGGTGATGCTGTAACCTGTTTGTAGTATTATTTGTTAAATTGATCTTTACTTAGCTTAACGTAATATATCAATTATTGTAATACTAATATTTACCCAGATGCCCTGGATCTGTTTTAAAGCAATCAACACAAAGAAATACTCTCCACAAATAATATGAGGTAGCAGTATTAACTGCAGGAAATTAGCCAAACAACAAAAATAACAATTACACTGATTTGTGTATCGAATAACACTTCGATAAAAAGTATCGAATTGGTTTCTGATTAATATCTAATTTGCTTACTTTGTTTCTAATTTACTTACTTTGTATTCTTCTATCAGTTACTAAGTACGATAACAATTTATTTCTTGAAATATTAAGTTCTAGTTTAAACAAGAGACATCCGGTGTCCAGCTTGATCAGTCCTTAATCTGCCAAAATACACGTTAAATGCTCTGCTGTAAAGAAGAGAAGTCACTTTCGATTGATCCTGCAACCATATATGTTATTGACCCGAGTCTATTTTTCTTTCAAAGTCGCATTGCCTCATAGAATAATCAAAGTATAAGGATGTCAATTGGAATAGCATACCACTCAAAGTCAAATATAGTCTAGAATAAATGGTTTATGTTTGTATGGTTACACATTCCAATAAAACACGAGACGCTTTAGATATCCACTGGAGACGCAGAGCATGGCATACATCAGAGGAAACTGTTACACACTACTATTCTACGTCTACTGCCTGAGTTATATATCACATTAAGTATAGATATGTACCGTAGGTGTTACCACAAAATCAAAAGCACTACATTCTAGCCAGAAAACAAAGATAACTATAAATCTAAATTTTTCTAGATGTCAACTTAGTCACGCAATGTCTTGCTGATGTCTTAATCAAAAGTTGCTCTACTGTTCATGCGTTTCAAGTGTAGCTAGTTTGTAAAAAAAAAATCATTTATACTCTTCTATTTGCAGTCTAGGTTTTAAATCACAAACTATGATACAGTATAACACAAAATGTTTTCATGAGGGTCTTTCCGAGTTTCTCCCGTACACAGGCAACGCAAATTTGCAGCTAAATACTAGAGTACAGCGTTAAACGCTGATTGAATCAACACATAAATAAACCAAAGGCTCGCCACCAAGCAAAACCAAAGATCATTGCTTGAATAATTTAAACTGTAAGAGTTTCCATAGGCATCATGATTCTTTCTTGGACTAAATTAATAGCTCTTAGCTGGCATAGGGTTGACTGTCAGAAAATATTTATACAGTGGATTTGACAAAAATTGAACTCACTACCAATAAGACTTTCTATGCTTCAAATCTGTTCTAAATAGTTTAGGTAAATGTATTATATATACACATAAACGTGCCTGACAATTCTGTTATCATTACATTGATTCCGGATGGTCAGTTATTTAGTTATCAACATATCTACAATCTTACCATCGACCATTCCGGTACATGCCAATAACATAAATAGAAATGAATATACGTATCCCCATAGTTATTAACAGGTATGGCAGCACTGTGTTTTATTCCGCAGACATAACCGTGTAACAGTCAGAATGCATTTTCCAAAGTTTGAAAGGTTCGTTTAGTTGCATTATGTATTTGATTTTAGATTTACAGGCTAAACGATAGTTTATGCTATGTGATAAAATATGTAACCGCAATAGACATTGTAGTTTATGATCGGAATAGCTATGTGATGTTGGCGATGTGAAACGACCTGAAATATATCAACCATATATGTGGCCTGGCGTTCTGTCTTAAAATAGAAACGAAAGAGTTCGACTGTGTGATAAATATTGATTTGTAAAAAATATTATGCATTAAAATAAAACTAATCTGTGGAAATGTTAGTTGTATTTAATGAGGCGACGTAAAACGATCATAGTAGGCATAAACACCTGATTTTCACAAATCTTGACTCCTGAACTGGTTTGTCGTCAACATCCATCTCCAAATGACTAATGCATGTAGTCATTCTTGTAGGGTTCTTTGGTTGATGCCAATTTAAACAGTTTGTTTTAGTTACATCCTTGAGGACTTGTTACGGCTTTTGTAATGTTATTATTATCTTGTCAACAGTATACATTCAAGATTAAACCACACAATAAAGATTTATATTTATTTCTAGATCTTGTTGCTCAGCTATCTTTCCATAAATAGGCAAATCCATTCGGATTTATGACAAAGATAAAATATCGCCTCAAAAGTCAGAATGGACAACTTATATATTATCCATGTTTATTAGGAAGTAACCGAAACAAAATCATGGCTACAGGGCTATCAAATTAGGAGAAGTAGAGCATTTATGTGTGGTTTTAAGGTTATGATGTTCTGATGACTTATGGCTTGGTCAACGACAACTTTTAAGCCTTAATAATCAGCTCTGAGTGAGAAGGTGAATACGATGTTTTTATTTACATACATGTGGCAGCTACCTTTAACAGGTCAAGTAAATCTGTAAAGATTCTGAAAAGTTATTGGATGTTTAAGCATTGGTTGTGTGGGGAATACGAAAGCTTCGTTCACGCTAATGATGTCAATTCCCGAGTTTAAAGCAATACAACAGATGTAACTCGAACTGTATTGTCACCATAAGAAAAATCAGGTCAATATTTTTATTTGCAGTTTTTAACCATTCGATGCTTGTAATCAATCTTTTAATCATTTAAGACATGACATGGTAATTTAATTCATCATCAGAACAAAAATGAACTGGTTAGCATCGACGGCTTTATTCTTTTGTGTGTTGCCTTTTTTTGTCATCCTTCAGATGGAAAACAAAACTACCCGTTTGAATCCCAAACAATTGAAGACTGTATTTGCCTACAGAAATGGTTTACTTAAATATATTAAAGTAACTTGCAATGGGACATAATAGTATTTTCATAGCGATAGTTTCTGGTTCTGCTCTTATCATTATCGCGATCATCAGACCGCAATATATACAGATTCTCATTCAATCGCCCTCTCGATAGATCAGCGAAGGCTTTATTTTATACTTTGAAGAATGATTGTCATCACTGCTGACAGCAACGAAACAAATCACATTGATGCTCTGTTCAATAAATCGCAAGGCATCCATCTTGTAAGTAAAACATGTGGAACGGACTATCCCAGCCATTATATTTATTGAAGGTCTTGACTTCCGACGAAACCAGACTTCATAGCTTAATTTCTAGTTTAATGTGATAAACTATCGTGACAACCCGACATTTTTGTCCGTAAAGATATGTTTTGTGTATATGACGACTAAGCTAGCTAGTTGAGCTGTTTGTTAGAACTATAGTCGGCATTTCTGTGTGGAAGACTTCAAAACATATCCACTATATCATCCAACATACACACAGATGGCGGGGCTTTTCGTTTCTAACAGGGCTGATCTAAATCAAACGTAGAACTGATAAACTTTGAACCTACCAAAACGAAGCATCATCTAAATTGTCATGCAATTCCTGACGCATGGCAGTCAAAGTTAAGAATTGTGTAGTGACTTGAACTGGCTAAAACGGATCAATTCTAATCCTTTTTTCACTTGTGACGGGCTGCCGTCGTGTCAGATCTGTTTCCAAATACAAATAAAAAGCCAGATTATATTAACACTTCTCCAGCAGATCATGGTCTACATGTTGCCTGGGATAGACAGAGACTAGCGATTGTTTGTTCCAGATTGATTTAAGAATAACGATCGCGGGGCAGTCAATATGTCTAGCTATCACATGACACAACATGTAGTTCTGCCAAATTTCTAGTTCATGTATTTATTGGTTTGAATTCTTTGAGAAATCTGATTTGAGCATTGTGCGGATCTCAGAGGCCGCTAGGCAATAACACACATGTCGAATACCATGAATTTGTCTTGTGAAAATAATTAGCTCAATGGCGCACATAAAACATCACAGTCACAACTGTTTTTTAGAGAATTATATGAAAGCAGTTTAACTCCTGTTAGCTTTGCATACATTTATTATGAATCTATTGCAATTTGCTAACGACCGAGGAGTACCGTATAGCATAGCCCAAATACTTAAATTATAATTAGGTCATACATGAAAAAGCAGGACATTGGTTACTTGTTTCTGGGAAAAATATATTAGATCGCATTAAACTGAAAGCTTAATGGGGATGTCATGTCATATGACAGGTAGGTTCACTGTCATATTAATGGAATAAGTGGTTACCTTACATTGCATTGTTTGCGTGAATAACTAAATCTGGGCGTAAAGAAAATCCATCATTCAGAATCCGAACTCGCCGTGTTGAAGATCCAAGAACCAACTGATAGTAATTATTTGAAGAACGGTAAGTCTAACTTCTAGACTCGATAGTTGCCAATGATATATTACGAGTTTTTTTTCTTCTGAAATGGAATTGAAACACGAAGCCTTTAGTAGGAACAAATTACAACTTTTATATTTTACAATTATATGATTTGCTTCACTCTGTTGAGGGGCCGAAAGTATAACTTTTAAGTGTCGCAAGCGTGTACAGCGTGTAATACTGGTTACATTGTAACATTACAATACATGTAAATTGTGAAGATAAATATGTAACACACATAGATATTAGGTATGGGTTGAAATAAGCGCAGAGTTAGTAGTAGCCCCATGAGTCTAACAAAGGAATATGAGGGCAGTTAAGGGTTATCTGATACAGAAGGGAGTTTCGTCTTAACCAAGAGGTCCTTGACCGATTTGTTCTTC
>JAVFBZ010158754.1:0-18065 GCA_032466195.1 Katharina tunicata | reverse complement strand
TCTTTCCAACTAATGTATGTAGACCGCCAAACGAACAACAGTAAATGTCTGTGCAGTGAATTTATGCAGGACTTTGGTCACATTCAACGGACTATCACAATCGGGTAAAGGCGCCGTTCGGCTATGGTTTGCCAGTCGAATGTCAGAATTAATAAAAAAAAGCAAACTAACATAGCCCAATATTCGGGCTAATCCGAGATATGCATTTTGGATCTTACACCTTAACATCCTAGTACCATACTATATTTAATCATTTTTTTTTTTTTTTTTGACGAACAGTGACACTGACTGAGTGAGTAAGCATGAACAAACTGTCGCTTTTCACCTTCACTTGACAACGGAGAAAACAAATGCAAAAGTCCAAATGTCAAAACGGAATTTTCCATACGTAGTAAAATTCCACTAAATATATCCAGGAATCAAGATTTAACATTACTCATACTTTTTGGGCCAAAAAAACATTTAAATGTATCAGGTTAAGTCTTCCACATACCAACTCCTACACAGCCAACTCGTTCATACTCTTTTCCATACATCTAGGCTGTTGACACCTCTGCAGGATCCCTTTCCAGTTCTCCAGTTTTATTTTGAAATTGTCTGTCTGTAACAACAACGTTAAACCCACTCCATGGTGGATTATCTATTTTGATAGTGTCTCTAACATCGACAGTACGCACAAGAGCGAATTTCCCACATCGGACGCGGATTGTCTTCACACAAGTTACGGGCAATGTGCAGACAAGACGCATCTTGTTCCTACATAAGACATACATCGCCCAAGACTTGCAACAGTTTGCTCCTGGTTACTCACTATCACTGGCACTCATAGTTGTTTAAAAAAAGAACTCGGACAGATGATCTATATCATTTCAGATTTTTGCCAGACTTGTCCTTTAAGTTGCGCTTCATAAAACCCTCTATTGGGACCAAATTGATAGATTTAGTCATTTCAAGGGTTTCGATTTGAATTCTCCTGATTATGATAAACAATCATTTAAATTGGCCCCATGAATGTCTCCAGCGGTAAATTCCACAGAGTTTGAGTATAATGTCAAACTTTAACCCAAAACAGCGAAAACTGAAAGAGGCAATTTTGTGCATCAATATGAGTGTGTGTTATGTGCTGGGGAAACTTTACTATAGGTGTTTATCCCATGTTCTATTTTCCCAAACTGTTAGTTAATATATACTTGTCCTAAAACTGAAATATACAGTACAATTGGATATCTTCCGGGAGGAAAACAAAAATCTAAGCTAAAGCCTGACTAAATTACGGTGCAACCAGTACCAGTGCTGAATTTGGCCACATTTCAAACCCTTATTTTGACCCCTGATTTACATATAATTATATTTCTTGTCACAGGTATGGATGGCTCAACAGAAACACACTCATGACAAAGCAAAGCAAGAAGAACTGCTGAATCAATATCAAAGAGAACAGGACATGTACAGCAACCGGTAAGGGATTAAGCTGAAATATTCACATTTAGGGGAATTATTATTCACTCTCTGAATTTTTTAGTCAGGTCACTTTTCTTATTCAGTCCAGTGGCTGTGGAGACTGCTGCAGCAGGATGGTTTTTATTGTATTTCTTTTCGGTATCCATTAATTTACAAGTACATGTAGGGGATGCTTGGGTGGGAACCTCCTATGCCCTGGTGCTCTCTGAGCTAAGGGGCACAGGATGACGATTTGTTGTGGTGTCCTGTTTTGGTAATGTTATGTAACTGTTTTGTCCTTTTGTGCATGTTGCCAGCGTCGTCTGCGGTGGTTTCCTTCACCAATTGGGCTGGCACGCCGTCATATAAGTGAAATAACCTTGAGTAGGACGTAAAACCCCAATCAAACAAACAAATCCATTACAAGTACAAGTTAAATACTTAAATACTCACTTATCCAACAAATAAATTTAAGTTATTTTTCAGTTCATTTATTGCACCAATCACGTAAGGATTTGGTGTTATTCTATATAGGTAGAACAGTATGTGGCATATTGTGAAAATAAAGTTTATCATAGAATAAGGGAAATATTTCTGGAAGTGTAATGGGGAATGAATTAAACACTTAGTGATAGTATTATTTAAGCTGATCAACAGGTGTGGTTAGATCTCTCAATTTGCCTATATTTTACCATGCATACAGCTATGCAAGGCTATGCTGTGTACATTGAACTACATGTAAATATGCCTACAGAGTTTAAGATTTAAAAATTCAATGTTTGGCCTAAAACTAAACTGAAATCTTCTCTTTTGTTGACCGGGGTTTGTAATAATTCAACCTCAGCCCTATGTTGTATTTTAAGTAATTCACGTTACTTTTTTTTTCCTTTTTTATTCAGAGCTTTGCTTGGTGATGAAAAAGCACAGATGGGACTCAGTTTTATGTACGATGCTCCACCTGGACTGAGAAACAAAGAAGTAATAATTTTACTCAGAATTGTGCTTTAGAGCTTAGTTTTAGGAAAACCTTTACTTTTTGACATGGTTTTGAGCAAAATCCTCTTAAAAGTGACTCCCATAGTATAAAACTTCTGGTTAACCATTAAAAATGCAACCGTATGCCTTTTCAGTATTGAATTTGTGAAGAACAATATTACACTAAAACATTATTAATTGAATTTTCATTTTTGTATAGAAAGAAGACGATGAGCCAGAATACAAATTTGAATGGCAGAGAAAATTCAACGCTCCAAGAGAGTCGTAAGTTTGGTTTAAACACACAAACACCACTGAGGGTGATTTTGCTGGAGCCTCCTTTTCCCTGGTGCTCTGTGAGCTAAGGGCCATCAGGAAGCCAATGAAAATGTAATATGGTCTGTGGTGCCTGTGTCATTAACGTTGGTTTCCTTCATCCGTTAGCTAAGTGAAATATCCTAATTCCCTAATTAAAACCACTCCGTGGTTGAGCGTTGGCCTACGGAACCCCTTCACTGTAGCCTGAATCGGTTTGACCCCCACCGTGGACCTTAGGTATATAAGGGAAGTTTTCCGGTGGCTGCGGAATTCACGGGGTGGTTTTTACGAGGTTTCTTCCGGTTTCCCACCATACACCGGCTTTTTTGTGGTGCCCTGTTTTGTTAATGTTATGTAAATGTTTTGTCCTGTCTTGCCTGTTTTTGTTGTTGTTAATGGTGGTTTCCTTCACCGATTGGGCTGGCATGCCATCATATAAGTGAAATTACCTTGAGTACGGCGTAAAACCCAAACAAACGAATGCAATAACACAAGGAACGAATTAAATCTGCCTTGAGCTTTTATAATCATTTCATTATTGCCCACCAATGAGAAACTTCTTAACAAATTTTCCCCATTTACCTGTATAAAATAAAATTTAGTTGAAATAGTGGGACAGGTGTTTAATTGCATGGGTTGGCTGCCCCCAGGACCCCCTGAACATTTTAATTTTGAGTCCTGGTTTATCATTAAGAAAAAATTTGTTGACACAATGGGGATAGTTTTAGTTGACAACATTTTCATTTGTGGGCTGAAATTGTGTGGTCCTATGTTTCTTCATAGCTGAGAAGATTGCATTTGAAATTTTGCCTGCTATTTTGTACAAATGTGCAACAATAATGAGACTTTGTGTAAAGTAAATTGTGCATTGTTAAACTGGTAGCAGTTTTCCAATTTAATTTCTCTTCATATAAAAAAAAACAAAACTTTGTCTGACAGATATGCGAAAGACGATGAGACCATTCGTGATCAGCCGTTTGGAATTGAAGTTCGCAATGTTCGCTGCATCAAGTGTCGGCAATGGGGTCACGTGAACACCGACAAAATCTGCCCCCTGTTTTTCCAAGATCTTACTGCGGAACCACCAAAACGTAAGACTATTGACATATAGGGCTAAAAAAGGCAATACCCGAGCTAATGGACACCAGGAAGACTATTTGCTGGCTGTATTGTTTTGTGCCTTGGTGCTCTATGAACTATGGAGCATCAGGAAGATGCTTTGTTGTGGTGTCATCCAGTTTTTGTCCCATAAATTTATTGTAAAGCCTTCTGAGTTGCCAGCATTGTTTCGGATGGTTTCCTCTACAGATTGGGCTGGCCTGGCACGCCTTCATATGAGTGCAATAACCATAAGGGTTGCGTTTTTTGTCAGCGTATGACGGTTGGTTGGGAGGAGCTGCCTCTGCCCTGGTGCGCTCTCAGCTAAATGGCATCAAGAAGCAGATTTGTTGTGATGCCTTCTTTTTCTTCTGTAAATGCCTTGTGTGTGGTGCCAGTGTTGTTTAGGGTGGTTTCCTTCACCCATTGGGCTGGCACACCGTTGTATGAGTGAAACAACCCTCAAGTACAACGTTAAACCGCCATCAAACAAACATACATCAAACTAAAATACTGTCACATTCTATGGGGAAGTGGCGAGTGGTGGCGTGAGCTTCCTGTGCCCTGGTGCTCTCTGATCTATGAGGAATCGGAAGGCCGATTAGTTGTGAAGTCCTGTTTCTGCCCTGGAGCATCCTTGTCTGCTGTCAGGGTTCTTTCCTTCACCCTTTTGCTGGCACACCATTATATGAGTGAAATAACCAGAAGTAGGGCATAAACCACAATCAACCATTATTCCAGCGTGTGTTCCCCATAAGTGATGTGAAATGTAGCCACAATGTCAAGTTATTTAGAACAGCATACCCAAACAAGGAATTCAGGGTTGGTGTACCAGTAGAGAATAATTTTGTATCTATATTCCCTATATATTTAGCACCAGTGTAGTTTCTTTGCTAAGAGGTTCTGTTATACTGTGTTAGTTGAAACTGATCTGTAGTACTACTGGCTATTGTTATCTTTATTAAATGCTTCAAAAACAACCCAATTCATGTCTCTTGTTCTGATTTCAGCTGGCCAGAGCACTGATTCCTTGGCAGATACGTATAAGGAAGAAGGCTTCATGTTAAAACAGAGTATTCTTGGAAGATTGATGAACTCCGGAGCAGGCAGTGAGGTAGGACATGGTTATCATTTATTTTTTGTTAACATTTCAGAGGATCCTTCAAACTCATAGAATGCCCCCTGTCTAGGGGCAGCATGTTATGAGCCTCTATTCATGCTGTCATACTTAGCACTGCTGGAACATTATCTTTCCAACATTGATAACACTAAAGTGACTACACATTTTATGGTTGTGGTAAAGATTCTACTGGTGGGATACAGGGCTGCATATAAGTGAAATATTCATGAGCACAGCGTTAAACACCAATCTATCAATTCTTCACCCGTTGGGCTGGCATGTCCAAAATAACCTTCATACATAACTCCTTTAATTGGTGTGTTGGAAATGTCAATGGGGATGGTTACCTTTGAGTGAAATGACCTAATGTTAGGTGTAATACAAACAAACATCAAGTTTATAAGCTGAATTCTAAATATTTTATCACACTTTACTGCTGCATCATTAAAGTGAAATACCCTTTGGCTCTGCAGAAAATACCAACCAATCAATCAATCAAGTAAATAACACTTGCAATATCCTCTATTTTAACAAAGAAGTGCATTTGGCTGCAGATACCTCTTTGGTTTACTGCACTTGTAAGTTCAAGCATAGCGAGGAGCGAAGTTGAAGGTTTAGTTGTCGCCAGAGTCGTAGCATAGCAATATATAGGTTTGACTGTTAATCTATCTGTGAGACAGGCAGTTGACATGTCTCTCTAAGAACACTACCATAAGATTTTATCATCTAATGCATTGGCCAACAGATCATCTTTTGATATTCAACTCCCGCTAATGTTTTCATTTTAAAAAATTGCATGTAAATAAGGCGACACAAAGGTATGCCATGATATTTTTTCTCAGGCAGCACGAACAAACTCATTTTTTGCCACTCCATTATTTTTATTGACATCTTTGTGAATGGCTAAAAAAAACCCCACAACTGCAACGTTGAACATGATTGACTCTTTCCAATCCATGTATTCTTTCACTGAATCGTTCATTCCAGTTTCATTTATCTGTTGATCAGGATTTAGTAGGAAGTGGAGATGAAGAAGACCCTGAAGTCAAATTCCTCAAAGCTCTAACGCCTAAACAGAAGAAAAAACTCCTCAAGTAAGTGCAACATATTATAGACAACATGAAATTTGTTGGCGAAAGTGTTCTGTGCCCTCTATAATGAACTGCAGAATGCTAAACTAAGAAACCTGTTCTCTAGGTTCAGTTAATACATCCATGTCAAATTCACTACTGACCTGTCATATTCTCATAAAGGCAAACTGTTGCCATTTAAGTAAACAAATAATGCTTAAGTTAAAAAAAAGAAACTTGATATTTTATGTGCTATGTTAACTTTATAAATGTATATTTTTTTCTTGCAGAAAATTGGACAAGATGCAGAAAGGAAAGGTTAGTGAGAAAACATCTAAGAAAAAAGAGAAGAATTCCAAACACAGAAGAAGTACCTCAGACAGTGAGACAGGTAAGCATAATTTCAGTTGGACATATTTTATTTAATTTAATGTCAGTATCAGTATCTGTCTTTTACATTCGCTGGCCGCGCCGTGGCTCCGCCTTGGACTACGGAGCCCTCTTCACTGTACCCGGAATAGGTTTGATCCCCCCTGTGGACATAAGGTATATAAAAGAAGTTTTGGGGTGGTTTTCCACCATGAGTGAAATAACCTTGAGTACAGATTAAACCACAAACAAACAAACAGTTGGAGCCACTCCTTTGCTACATTGGTATTGTCCTGTTCTGTTCATGAGACTATAAAGTCTGCCTAAGGTTTCACATGTTAATGTGGGAAAGTGGCCAGTGACTTTCCATTGATTTTACTTGCAGCCTCTTCACTTCATTGAAATAATCTTGGCTACGTCTGTTAATCATCAATCAAATATTAATGAATCAAACAATAAGACTGGGTAGGATTGAGTGCTAGCAAGGGAGGAAGATAGCATTTGGGCAGCAGGGTTTTTGCGGTTACTGAAATAAACACTGCCTTTATATGAATCACATAACTTTTATCATCAGACAAGTTAAAGTCAAAACAATGTTTTTGTGCTATTTCTGAAGAGTATGCACCCATAGTGGCATCTAACTGGTTTACAGGTACTATGGCTCTTTTTGACATTGCTTTTTTTTTTCTTTTCTAGATGAGCGACCACACTCCAAGAAATCAAAGAAAGGGAAGAAAAAGAGAGCGAGGGATAGGTCACCTGGGTCAAACAGTGAGTCGGAGTCAGGTATGGTACAATATTCAATTTGTACAATATTTGTAATCGCTATACTGAAAAGAGCAAGTGGTTGGCTAACCGTATCTTTCATCATAGTGCAATAGGAACCTGGGCCCTGTTCAATAGGCAGAGGGATCGCGGTCGCTCTCTACTAAATGATAGTGCTTGCCCAGAGCGACCACTCGTCTATGGTTCGCCAAAGTAGAAAATGGCATTACAAATTACCTTTGTTTTAGTGGTCCCCATTTTGTGTTATTTATTGAGCGATGATCCAGCTCTCCTTTTTCTTAAATATTCGTTTCACCGCTCGATATACTGATGGTCGTATACAGTTTTTATAGCATGTGTTCTGTCATTTATTGTTGCCAGTCCTGTGTGAGAGTGGCTTTCTTCACACTTCCAGACAACATGCCATCAAAGCGGGTGGTTGAAGGGAGATTGCTGTGTCCTGGTCCTCTCTGAGCTAAGGGGCATCAGGAAGCTGATTTGTTGTGATGTCATGTAGTCCCATCCTTGTCTATTGCTAGTGTGGTTTTCTTCATATGAGTGAAAAAACTTTGATTAACTTTATACCCCAGAAAAACAAACATGTCGTTATATGAGTGAAAATATCTTGAGTATCACCTACAACCCCTACAGGAAGCTACAGTGATCGCCTGGGTGGTTTTTACCTAATCCGAGTGATCAGATCTTTGGTTTTTCTGAAATTTTAATGATGCCTGATGGCGAAAAACCAAGGTCAGAGATCCACACGAAAGGTTTTTTGTCAACTCCAGCGCATACAGAACTAGAGTTCCTGTGCCCTGGTGCTTTCTGAGTTAAGGGGCACAGGATGCTGATTTGTTTGTGGTTTCCTGTTTGGTTAATGCAATGTAAATGTTTTGTCCGGTCTTGCATGTTGCCAGCATCATTTACTGTGGTTTCCTTCACCGATTGGGCTGGCACGCCGTCATATTAGTGAAATAACCTACATCTTAAAACCCCAATCAAACAAACAAACTAAATTTCAATAATAAAAGTTAAGAGTTATTGTTGTTTTTTTCAGACATGGATGACAGGAGTTCAAAAAGGAACAAGCATACAGACAAACATCAAGTTGGTGACAGTAGAGAATTAAGTCATCAATCTACAGATAGGAGAGATAGAAATGGTCACTCTTCTGATCGAATGAGATCACAAAGACGTGAATCACCAGATAAACATAGACCAGATGGTAAAGAAAGTCGTAGACCACATTCACAAGATAAGGGCAGAGAAGAGCCAAGACGAGAAAGGTACATAGGGGGTCATAAGGAATATCCACAGGATAGACAGGAAATGAAAAATAGGCAAAGACGTCATGACTCTGCAGAGATAAACAGACGTGATTCAAAAGAAAGGAGGCAGCGACCAAATTCTAGAGAGAGAAAACGAGAGAGACGCCATTCATCATCTCTTTCTCCAGACAGATCAACAGATCATAGAAATGGAAAAGCAAGAGATATTGGTGCATCTTACACCAAGGATGATTGTCAAAGTAGGAGTAGAAAAAGTTCAAATTCCAAAAATAATAGAGGTGGTGCTAAGGCAAGGAGGTCAAGGTCAGCCGAATCTTCGGGTTCTAATTCCAGTTCTGAGTCCTTGCCTGAAAGAAAGAAGAGAGGAGATTCTTTAACGAAAGAACACAGCAAAAGACGGAAAGAAGTAGAAAAACGCAGTCAACGATCTCGCTCTACCGACAGAAAGAAGAGAGATGCCAAATCACCTATAGACTCATCAGGAAGGCGTCGAGTAACTAAAAGTAAAAGATCTTCAAGCTCAGATAGTAACTCAGACTCCTCTATTGAAAGACAGAAAAGTCATGATCTTGAGCGACGAAATATGCGCAAGAAAGATCGTGCTTCAAGTAGTGAGGATGATCGACCATCTAAGCGAAGCCCTCATAATGAACGCAAACAAAGACATTCTAAGAAGCGTAGCTCATCCCCAGAAAGAAGGAATAGGTATAGAAGTAGAAGCCGATGAACATTTTAATAGGTCACCCTATTTGTTTTTATGGAAAAATATGCTTGAAAACCAATTGAAACCCTAAGGGCACGACTTCTGTGTATACACCATGTGTTTGTGTTATTAAGAGTGACGGGAGTACAGCTACGTTCTTCTTGTCCTCTTGTGCTAAAATGTATTCACTCAACGTCTCTGCTTTCCTTATAAAAAGATCATCACACCAGTATTCAGTCTAGCACACTATATTTAACTGCTTGAGGATCAATTATAAATAATAATAAACTCAATTTTGTTGGCAGTGGAGAGGAGTGTGTAGGTTTGTAGCTTGTCTTCTGGTATCGCCAGCGTTGTTTACTCCACTGATTGAGCAGGAACGCAGTCATATGAGTATGATGTAAAACCCCAGTCAAACAAACTTTTTATGCATCGATTATGAAAGAAACATTGTATACCATACCACCGCTAATTCTCATGAGCCCAGTCCTGATTGTAGTAAGATTTTTAGTGCCTACTTCATTTCCTTATATTTGCAACGATTTCTTTTTATGTTTTTAATAATATCCACATGGAAAAAGTTGAAGCGCCACCCCAATTTTAGAAAATGATTCTGTTGTGGATAAATGTGTTTTGGATATTGGCCCAATGACATGCATGTACCCTCATTGATGTTGGTTGAGGCTAAATACAGTAAGCTGCTGTCGGACAGATATGGGGTGTTACAAATGTCAGTATGCCAGATCCTTCACCTTATTGGCTACTTGGTGTCGATGTCTAGCAATTGCAAAATGTCGCAGACCAATGGCTTTACACCAAAATTGGACCTAAAGTAACTTTAGACTATTACTCCTGCCAATCATTTCTTATCATGCTTGTGTTGGCAATCAATGTCGAGTTCAGTCCATTGATTTACCTATTTCCAAGTCAAGGTGAGAAGCAAAATGTGTCCTACATTTTATTTGTATAAAATAATATATCTAAAATATTTTTGGTCTTTAAATCAAAAAAATAGAGATTAATACTAAATAGGTCACATAGTATGTATGAAGGTTTATACCAACATTTTTGTTTAGGGCAGTTTCAATCATTGGCAGGATAAAAAAGCTTAACATTTTTGGGTTTATGCTAGTGTATCTGTTGACTGTTGGAAAACACCGCTGCCATACTGTAATGTTAAACTCCAATCTGTTTAGGAATAACTTTGCATAAATGATTCCTGACAAAATCTTATCCAGAGTGAAATTTTCAGAATACAGTATTTCTGAGAAAGTGGAATTTTTGATAAGCCTGACCATGCTATGATCATATATCTTGTAAAAAATAAAATTTCTGGAAATTGATTTTCTATGAAAAGTATTAATTCTCAAGATTATCAAATATACCATTTATTGAAATTGGTCTTTGCAAAATTCATTAACATGGAGCATATGAAACTGACTTACACAAACGAGATCAGAGAAACTGCGCAAAAGCCCTTCCCAGCCCTCTTGTTCCTAACACTGACAAGGGGACTCCGCAATCCAATAATAAAAACTGCACGAAATAGGTGTGAACAAAACGTACCTAGAATGTTATAATATTCTCGGAGCTCTGACTAAGGGCAGCATGGTTCCAGATTATACTCATGCAACCAAAAATATGAAGTCGCCGTTAAACACCAATCAATTAATTCTCCACCAAGGAGGGCATCTCTTGGGGGTAGGGTTTGTTATCTCACCCAAGGGGTTTTGGCTTTATTGTTTATTCCATGGACAAGCTTTGCTCTCTCCATTATGGTGCCTCCGGATATCTCCACAAAAGTTTGCCACAGAGCTTTCATTAGCCAACGTTTTCTCTCAAAATCTTGATTGGTGTTTAAAGCCGTGCTCAAGATATTCATTTATAAGACGGTGGTGTATTCCATAGTACATGTATTAAGTGACAGTAACAAACAATAAATGTTAAGTTGCCTGGGCCAGCTCTGTTGGAAAGATAATGTTTCTCCAGTGCTAAGAATGACAGCATGAATATAAGCTTGAAACATTCTGCCCTTAGCCAGAGGGCTTCATAATAGTTAAAGCACCCAATAAATATATTTGTTTAAAGATTCTAAACTGCAAGAAGTGGTTGATGTCATCAGTTCCAGATACCACAAGGTTTTTTTTATTTGTCATTATGGTACTGGATCACGATTCTCAATGTTTAAATCAATTAAGAATGGCACTAAATTCCTCTGACTGTAAAACCATATCCTGGTTGTCAAGGTAACGGAACACTTCTTTCTCTTTGGGCGTCTGAAACGGAAAAATCTGATTGAAATTGAATGGTCTTCAGACTCCATATTAAAGCTCATATGATTTTAAATTTACTTTAAAACTGTGCCTGTGTGGATGAAGAAAGTAAATGTTTTTGTTTCATTAGAAGGAGAAAAAAGAGTAGATTATCGGAACATAAATCTCCCAGGATTTGTTACTATTTGTTTAAAGTATTTCACTGTTAGGATGATCAAGCATTATCACTGTTTGGTGAGATTTCAAAGATTCTCTTGTGTTGCTATTCCACTGTAATGGCCACCAATATGATACACTGCTTCTTTGTATCTCTTATTTCAGTTTAAATGTTCACCTAATTTACAAGATCTACTGCAGGCTTTGTGACTCGGTTTAGCACTTACCATTTTTGATTGTATTTGGTACAGAAGCTTTCTTAAAATCTTCAGGGCTGTGTGATATGTAGCTTGATGGATACTCAGTTTTCTTTGGAAAGCTGCTAGACAAAGCCTGCAAAGGGAAACAACAACATGATTAACTGGATTTACTCGATTGGTTGGGGTTGAACGCTGTATTTAAGGTTATTTCAATCAGTCACTAATATCCATAAATCTGTGTTCCATTTATGATTATCTACAACATTTAAATGCCAGATGGAGGTTTGTTTGATTGATTGAATAGGGTTTTACACCGTACTTAAGGTTGTCTCCCTTATATGATGGTCTGCCAACATATGGTTGTGAGGACACCACATGGGTGAAGAAAACCACCCTGAGCGATGCAATTCATCGATAGGACAAAAACAGGACACCACAACAAATCAAGAGCGGAGCAGGAGGCTCGCACACAATTACCCGCTTTGTTCAAGGTTATTTCACTTCTACGTGGACTAATAATCATTGACAAGATTAACTTACCATTTTACAGAAGTAAAGGTTAACACTTCGGACCAAGCTGTTTCTCCATCAAGCTGTAATATAAATATTCACATAGAGAACAATTTGTCTCAACACAAAAACTAACATTTATCATTTGAAATATGCCTTTTTTGGTTTATGAATAATGGCCTTTATCAAGGGGTAAATCTGGTCACTGAATTAAGCTTTGTTTGTTTGATTGAATGTTTACGCTGTACTCAAGGTCAATACAGAGTGCCAGCCCAATGTATGAGGGACACGACCTTAAAGGATACTGGCAACGTGCAAGACAGGATAAAACATTTACATGGTCACTACAACAAATCAGTATCCTGTGGCCCTTCGCTCAGAGACGCCAGGGCACAGGCGGCTCCCACCCCACCCTTATACTCCAAAGCTTCACAGGGATTGATTGGGGTTTAACGCCAATCTTGAGGTAATTTAACTTATATGACAGAGTGCCAGGCCAATGGGTTTAGGTAACCACCCTAAGACGCCACAATACAATTACAGGACAAAATGAGGACACCACAACAAATCGACTTTCTGAAACCCCTTAGCTCAGAGAGCACCAGGGCACAGGAAGCTCCTGCCAAGCCACCCGCAAGGTTTACAAGAGGATTCAAACCTTGTCTGGGTAGAGTGAATAGGGCCCGGTCGTCCAGCACTCACCCAATCCAGCCATGAGCATAGTTATTACAACAAAATAATGACATCCCTTTGTGAAATGACATCACAGTCACAGCAAACTAGTAGTCTCTTACCATAATAACACTATTCTAAGTTTAACAGTATAACACTCTTAATTACCAGTATAACTCTTTTACTAGTATATCAGTAAAAAAACAGATTCTTTAGGTCATTGCAAAGTAATCTGGTCCATCTGATTAGTAATTGAACCTGATAACCTGACTGCACTATAACACTATATCAGTTATAGTTTGATGTCCTTCTTTAGGTTTTTTCACTCCTATCACGACAGGCTAGTCCAAAGGGCAAAGGAAACCCCCTGAACAACACTGGCAACACGTACAGAACAGTTGTCATCACAGTACATTTACAGGACTTGAAACAGGACAGCACAACAAATCGGCTTCCTGATGCACCTGAATTCAGAGAGCACCAGGGCTCCGGCTGACCACTTGTCTTGATGAACTAAGCCTAGGATTGATGTGTTCGTTAACATGGGTTTTTGTAGACAAGGTTATTTCGTTCTTATAAAAACGTGGCATCCCAAATTCCTATTGTGTGGAGGACACCACCATTACCAAACCTGACAACAAACAAGTACAGGATGAGCATTAGGACTATCAAGACCTACCTTTTTCATTTTCTGGGACGTCTGTCTGAAGAAATACTCAGCACAGTCAACGATGACACCTTATCAGAAAAGAAAAGATCTATTCGGTTTGTTTGAGTGGAGTTTTGTGCAGTACTTTAGGTTATTTCACTCATATGCCAGCACAATCGTTGGAGAAAACAACGCTGGAAACACGGAAGACACAGTTACAGGACAAAATCAAAGGACACAGCAACGAATCAGCTTTCTAATGACCCTTAGCTCAGACATCTCAAGGGCACAGGAGGCTCCTACCCAACCACCCTCTCTATTCAGCACCTCTGGCTAAGGACAGTATGTTTCTTGCTGTCATATTTAGTACTAGTAACATTATCTTACCAACAGTGATTACACTTAATTTTGGTTGCGAGTTGCCATCTTCTGTTGGAATACACCGCGGTCATATAAATGAAATACCCTTGAGCATGGTGTAAACATCAATCAATCACTCAATCAGCTTGATATCTTGTATTTGGTTGCTTGGTGGTGTATGTCCTACAGTTATATCACTTATACTATACAAGGGTATTTTACTCATATGATGGCGATGTATTCTAACAGTAGACAGCGACTCTTAACACAACCATAAAATGTGTAGTCACTTTAGTGTTTTTGCTGTTGGAAAGATAATGTTCCTCCAGTGCTAAGGATGTGAGCATGAATGTAATCTGGAAACACACTGCCCTTAGTCAAGAGGGCATATTTCACTTATACGACTACGATATATAGTGGAGGTTTGGCGACAAAACTGGGGGCAAAACCTTCTTCAATACGACCGGGCACCTTGCAATTTAGGCTGTTGATTGAACCTGTACGGAACATTGTGGAGGCTTTACACATAATTAATTAGTATCGATGTGCAATGATAAGTGTAACACCTTATTAAAGATAAAAAGAATGAAAAAGTCTTTCACAAATGCAAATCTTCATTTTAATTTTGATTATTATGTATGCTACATACAAGTTCTGCACATAGATTTAATATCAAAACTTCTCCCCAGACCTTGCATTTGCTCAAACTAGGATCGTATATCTTGATGAAACAGGACACCACAACATATCAGCTTCTAGATGTCCCTTGGCACAGAACACCAGGGCACAGGAGACTTCCATCCAACCCCTTCTAAATTTATCAAATCCCGTGTCCTTAACAAGTTGATAATACATATGGAGAGACAGAATCCCTTTCACCATATTTTTTATTTGTTTGTTTGATTTTGGGTTTTACGTCATACTTAAGCTTATTTCACTTATATGAGGACGTGCCAGCCTAAAAAAAGGGGACGAAACCACCATTAAACGTCACTGTCAACAGTCAAAGACGCCACTGTACAAGTGCAAAGCTCAAACCAGGATGTCCTAATGTCAATTAGATTATACAGCACCTGTCCATGGAACAGGAGGCTTCTACCTAAACAACCGAGGTAAACCTCCAGTGGTGACTTGTTATTCACCACCGGGGAAGGTTGGGGCCAAATCCCGTACCACGAGACCTCAAGCGTAACCAAGTTTGTTACCCAATCAGCATGCAACAGCTTACAACATCTACCGCTGAAACGTCTACAGATTGGTCAGATGTAGGTTGTTCATTTCACTGTCTATATACGCAATACCACGGGAAACTCTCTCAACCCTCCTAGATCTTGTTATGAAGACAAGATCGGATTTATCTAACCACCCACAGTACCCTAAATCATTAACAAATTTGAACCCTTAACAACTTAAAATGTAACAAACTACATGTTATGCAAAGACCAAGAAGCATAGAAACACAATCTTGACTTTTTTGTATTAAGTTTAGACTTGGAACTACCAGGAAACATGTTCGTTTCTAAACACACATTTATAAATTCATTTAAATTACTCAAAACTAATGCTCGTACGGTCAAATTTGTTTAAGATTCAGGGTATATTTTGAGAATGGAATAAAACTTAAACACAGGGAATTACTCACAATTCAGAAAGTCATACAGAATGTCTTAAAAGCTAATAAGATACTAACCAACAAAAAATTGTGGATTGAGATTAATAAATTCATTTAAATTACTCAAAACTAGTCCCCATAAGGTCGAATTTGTTAAGGATTAGGGTATGCTAATATTTTGACAATGGAATAAAACTTAAACACAGGGCACAATTCAGAAGGTTAAAAGTTTATACAGAATGTCTTTAAAACAACAAGATACTTACCAACAAAAAATTGTGGATTAAGAGTAGGACCTTGCAAGAGACTCTTGGCAGCAGCATTGAACTTAAACGCCAGTAACAGAAAGATCTTGTATATGTTCATAATGGTTACTTCTTCTGTGTTTATCTGAATCAAAAAAGACATGTTTTAATCGCACTTTACTTATGTTGAAATTGCTTTTTGGTTTAATTGTGAAGCTCTATGCAACTAAACCATGATTCAGTTGTTTGTTTGATTGCTGTTTAACACCATACACGGTAGTATTACACTCATACAACCACGTTGCTTCGCAGGTTGCGAGAAGAAACCTCACCCTGTAATCTGTCTCTATAGAAAAACTTTTATTATATACTTACTGTCCTCACCGTCATTCTCAACCGACTTAAAAATATAAAAATTTATTAAATATCGTAGGAGAGATTGTTTGTTTAATTGTTGTTTAACGCGAAGTGCAGAAGGATATTTCACTTATATGACAGCGCTGTATTCCAACAGTAGACAAGCGACCATAAAATATGTAGTCACTTAAGTGTTTTTGCTGTTGGAAAGATAATGTTGCCTCCAGTGCTAAGCATGACAGCATGAATATACTCTGGAAACATACTTCCCTTAGCCACAGGGCCGTAGGAGAGATACTTCAGGCACTATGACTATGATGTTTGTTTGAACTCACCTGTTTGCTTACATATAATGGGTGGCATCTTGGACGAAGAGAACTGCAAGACAATCAAAAATCAGTTTTTTTAATTCTGCTTTATTCTGTTTTATTTTATATTATTTTTGAAAATTAAATCCATGGAGAATAGAAGATAACCCTAAATCCTCAACAAATTCGACCTTACGGTCGTAAGTTTTAAGTAATTTATTGAATTTATCAACAGTAATTTCTAACTAAAACTTGTACATTCCGGTAGCTTTAAGTCTGAACTTTATAAAAATTTCCCGATTGTTTTTTCTCCACTTCAAAGTCTCTAACACATACATAACATGTAGTTTGATAAGTGGTAAAGGGGTCGAATTTGTTGAGCATTTAGGGTAATATGCGTCATCTGTGATATCAAGCTATCAGATCGGTAAATGGGCTTCAAACCTGTGGGGCACTGAATTGAAATAAACAACAATACAGAAAACTCATTCAGCTGGCTCAAGAGACTTTTCTTTTGCTGAATTCAGAAAACTTCACCGATTAATGAGCTATTTTAGACCGACGATTTTCAGTGCTTGCATTTGTGAATATTGATGAGGTAGAAAAAGGTGGTCGATTGGAATGTTTTTTTGTTTGTTTCAAGCTTTGTAAATGCAATAAAATATCCGATTGGCTTCGAACTGGATCATACCAGTTATTTAAAATGATGTAAGAGATGTTTAATTTTAATAAAACATTAGCAAAGAAAGTACATGTATAAAGGACACCACAACAAATGGGTATCCTGTGTCATTAGGGCAGAGGGTTTCTCTGTTTGATTGGGCCTTTATGCAATGGTTATGGTTACCGTAAATCACCTATAATTTCGACCATGCATAATGCTCACCTTTTCGCAAGTTTTGGAAGTATTATAGCATGTAAACATACAAATTTAAGTTCATTGTAAAATCCAGCTTAACTGTAAAACTGTTGTTTGACCAGGCATTATTTTAAAGTCCTTAAAATGGCTTCCAAAGTATTAACTTCATATGCCAGGTGTGCCAGCCCAATGGGTGTAGGAATCCCCCCTCAGGTCTTTACCCTCACTGGTAACAGACAAGGACAAAGAGAGGGCTGAAAACAGAACTCCACGACACATCCGCTTCTTGATGCCTCTTAGCTCAGAAAGATATTTAAAGTAATTAATTGATAATCACTCATATGACAGGTGTGCCAGCCCAATGGGTGTAGGAATCTCCCCTCAGGACTTTACCCTCACTGGCAACAGACAAGGACAAAGAGAGGACTGAAAACAGGACTCCACGACACAACCGCTTCTTGATGCCTCTTAGCTCAGAAAGATATTTAAAGTAATTAATTGATAATCACTCATATGACAGATGTGCCAGCCCAATGGGTGTAGGAATCTCCCCTCAGGACTTTACCCTCACTGGCAACAGACAAGGACAAAGAGAGGACTGAAAACAGGACTCCACGACACAACCGCTTCTTGATGCCTCTTAGCTCAGAAAGATATTTAAAGTAATTAATTGATAATCACTCATATGACAGGTGTGCCAGCCCAATGGGTGTAGGA
>JAVFBZ010158743.1:0-10228 GCA_032466195.1 Katharina tunicata | reverse complement strand
ATGGAGGCAAGTTAAAATATTTACAAATACCCTCATATCCAATTTCGCTGTAAAAAGTGACTGAATTTTTGTAACTGGGATATTTTAAGAAATTTTTTGGGATAGGTATTTACAATGTGGCGACCACACAGGTGAACAATATTCCTGTTTGTATGACTTATATGACGGCGTGCCAGCCCAATCGGTGAAGGAAGCCACCTTGAACGATGCTGGTAGCATGCAAGACAGGACAAAACATTTACCTTACATTAACCAAACAGGGGACAACAACAAATCGGAGTTCGGTGCCTCTACGCTCAGAGAGCACCAGGAGGCTCCCGCCCAACCACCCGCTCTTATTACGGCACGGTGCACTGTAATTACGCTCTATGAAGATGCTACGCTATGATAGGAGCGTATACAATTTCTTTCAAAGATTGTGCCATTATGACAACAATGTTGATTTGTAAATCCGGTTAAGGACACAGGCTTGATAAAAATAAAAAAAAATTACGCAACATATAAGATTTTGTACCAAGTGCAGTATTCTACAAACTTTTGGGGAGAACTTACTCGAACTTCATATAGTTGCTTATGTATTTTACCTTGCCTAAGCCAATATGGATTAAGTTATCTCCGAAGCTAGAAGAATACCGTACCATGTGCACACAATCGAATATATATAGGTAATGTTGATTTGTTGTGGAATGTTTAACAGGGACACATGTTGACTTACACCAGCATAGCGTCACAGTTTCGGCCTATGTCTTGTTCAACACAACACGTTATCTAGTTAATATCTATATAGGATTTGTATGGTTGGTGGATGACGACCTAACGTCTAGTTACTCCACAATTTGACGCATTTTGTTTAAACGTGACGCTTATGGATCCGTAGGGGATTCATACCATTATAACACGCCCACACAGCAGGATAGGGTCGTGATCACCTTGAGACGAATCGAACGGAAATCGATCACGGGACAGTTATATGTAGGCGTATAAATTAGTGCTGAAAGGTTGCAGCTTTTAGTTTATATACACTGATACCACTGAAAAGTTGGTGCGAAAATGGGTTCCCAGAAGTAAGAACATTTATACCTGACCATTGAATTGTTAAACAGAATCCGTTCAACACATGAAGAAACAAAATTATAGTCAAATTATAGACCATATCAAGTTGATAATAAAAAAATGCTATTACGTTTTTGTAGGATTACTCGTTTTTTTTCGCTGAAAACCACTTAATTTAAAGTACTTTAATTAATATGTATGGTGAACTTTTCATGCTACATTTCTTGTAGAGATCATGTCACTGAAGTTAATGTATATATTGAAATGCTGTGGATCAGATATATAACTTTATTCTGTGCGTTTGTACAGGTCCTGTTTTGCTAGGGTTAAATGTTGGGTAATGTGGGTTTTTTTTTTACTTCCGCTTGAAAATAAAGCTAGACAGAAATTTGACATAAGATATATTATTCCAAATTGCTGTAGTCGTAATGTGCTATTACTGTTACACACCGTAAATCATGAAAGGTTACAGTGTTCGGTAAAGTTAATGTTTCTTTTTGATCCAAGACATTCTGTTTCGTCTAAATTGATACCTGGCTGAAGAAGAGAGGCTAAATTTTTGTAGTACACCTATCAGAAGAAACTGTTCCAGTTCATTGCTAAAGAAGCAGTACACAGTTACGAATTCCACACTTAATTAGGCTCGTACCTTTCTCGAAATCGAGAAGAATAACAACACTAACGTTATGATAAGCCATTCCGCAAAAAAAAAGTGCTCTAGCGAATGAATAATATAATTTTTAAATTTTCAAACCAACTTACTTTAAATTAAACAGTGAAAAAAAGTTGTCACAGGGCCGATTCAATTTGACGACAAAACTAGATAAAATCGCGAAACAGTACCATCTAATAAGCTATAAACTTACTCGCTACAAACAGCAAAGAGGGATAACTCTGTCTAGGGGAACAATAAGATGGCCAAGCAAAGACTCGACCGTAGGGAGAATGATTTGATTCTCTATTTTACAATGTTACGAATTTATGAGATTGTTTCAGCACTACGCTAAAGTTGTTAATGCAACGAAATTGTCGCTAATATTTTGAGATTACACGCCCGAATCTGTAACCATGGTGATAAGTGTATTTCCAAGATACCATGGCAACCTCTTCATTTTCCATATTCCCCATTGTTTTCTCGTAACCTGACCCGCTGTTGTTGTAAGATCCATCTACCTTATATTAGTGTGATTAGAAGGTAGGGTGTTCCAGAATTCAATCATGTAAATAGTCTACCTTTTTATTCTTCAGAGAAAAGAACAGGTAGTCTGGAGTCTTTTCAAACAACAGAAGAATGTATTTCTATACAATTGCATACTTGAGAAGAACCCTGTGTTATGGTAAATCTGTTCTGTACCTAAATGTAAAGAAGACAGAAGACAAACAATGAACACAAATGTTTTCCCCTGCGATCTCCGATGCTACCGGAAACCGTAGATTCATTAGGCCCATAAGCGGATTCAAACCTATAGCGGGTACAGTGAAGGGGACTCGGTAGTCCAAAGCTCAACCAACCGAGCCACGGCGCAGCTCAAGGGAAGAAAGAAATAGAAAACTTACCGTCATGCACCATTTACACGATATGTGATTTGTTGGTATCGACAAGTTATCGACATCGTGTTATTTAACCAATTTAAGCCAACCCTAACATAACAGCGCGTTCTCTGGTTCATATATTTCAAATCAGAATATACAGATTCGGGAAGGTAAACAATAAAATTGATTGATTGATTGGTTGGGGTTTTACCATACATTAAGGTTATTTCACTCATAAGACGCATGCCAGCCCATTGGGTGAAGGAAACCACCTTAAGCGACGCCGGCAACACGACAGACACAACAAAACATTTACAGGTTAAAAACAGGACATCACAAAAAATCGGTCTCACGATGTCTCTAAGCAGAGCAATGTACGGTATGTTATCCAATGTGTTTAACCTGGAATAGGTTCGATCCTCCTTGTAAACCTTAGGTATATAAGAGAAGTTTTCCTTGGCTGCGGAGTTCGCGGGGTGCATGGTTTTTATGAGGTTTCTTCCCGGTTTTCCATCATACACCGGCACAGCAAATTAATAATAACTAATAATAAGTCGTCATATAGGGGCAATACTCTTGAGTACGACGTTAAACACAATCAAACAAACAAACAACCAATGTGTTGAACATTATTTACAGTGATGGTTGTGTTAAATGCATAATAATACTATTTGCATTCTTCTACTGTGAACCCAGTGCGATGTACTCCCTTTGGTGAAATTGTTTTGAAGGACATCTCTTCACGGGGTAACCTAGTTAATTCAACGACATTACATCCTATGGTTTGGGATACCGCGCGAATCGGTCTCCATGGTTACAGTTCTCTCCTTCTCGCGCTATGAAAATAAGCCCATTCATTTCTAGGTTACCATGGCAACACCCCATCTCCGGGAATTTCGATGTTTCGTCTCTTTCTCTTAACTTAGTCTCGATTTTGTTCCGGGATTCAGTTACCCTTGAATTAGCCTCCTACACGGAAGCCATTTGATATACTAATTGATCAGCATTCTTAATGACAGTCGTGGTTTCACACAGGCACTTACGCCACTCGATTCACACTAATTGATTAAAAAGTGCTCGGCATTCTAAATGACGATTATTACACAAGGCTTGTCATGTAAAAACAGATGGTAAATAATATGGAGAACAGAGAAAAAAATACACATCGTTATCGTTAAATCTTTATAATACAAGCGGTCATCGTTATATCTTTACAATACATATCATCATCTTATATCTTTATAATACACATCGTTATCGTTATATCTTTACATTACCCATCGCCATCGTTATATCTTTATAATACACATCGTTATCGTTATATCTTTACAATACACATCGTATGCGTTATATATTTATAATACACACGGTCATCGTTATATCTTTACAATACACATCGTCATCGTTATATCTTTATAATACCATCGTCATGGTTATATTTTTATAATATACATCGCCATCTTTATATATTTATGATACACATCGCCATCGTTATATCTTTATAATACACATCGTCATCGTTACATCTTTAAAATACACGCGGTCATCCTTAAATCTTTATAATAAACATCGTCATCGTTATATATTTATAATACACATCGTCATCGATATATATTTATGATACACGTCGCAATCGTTATATCTTTATAATACATATAGTCCTTGTTATATCTTTATAATACACATCGTCATCTTTACATCTTTATAATACACGCGGTCATCCTTAAATCATTATAATAAATATCGTCATCGCTTTATCTTTATAATACAAATAATTATACTTTAATCTTTATAATAAAACACGTTATCGTTATATCTTTATAATACAGATCGTCATCGCTTCATCTTTATAATACAAATACTTATACTTTAATCTTTATACTGCACATCGTTATCGTTATATCTTTTTAATGCACAAAGTTATGGCCACATATTTATAATACACATACAGTCTTCTTATTTACACAGTAGGTGGTTTTTTATTGCTGAAATCGAGGTCAATGCAAAAATGCGGGCGACTGAATGACTGTCTGGCAAGTATTCAGGAAACGTTGAAGGCGTGTTTGTTAAGTTGTGTTTTCCTAGTTTCCGACCGCCTACATCTTATATATGCGGTTCACTTTAACAGTCGTATTTTACTATTGCAGTTCCCATAAGTATTTAACATGAAATAACGTGGTGGCTGACATTGGTGTCATATCTAACTGGGAATCTCCCAAAGTATGTCAGAAAGGTTAGCATGCCTTCTGCGGTCAGTATAACCTCGAGGCGTTTTGTTTTGACAGAGTCCGTGTGAAAATGTCAATTGAATAAAGCCTAGATATGTTTTACATATTTATTTAGCCTACATAAGTTATGTAAGAGTATAAAACAAGGCGTTGTGCGATCAACCACTAGCATTGAATCAAAGGGCATAGGGATGCCAAGTGGCTCTGACGTAGCCTACAGCTTTGGGACTTTATCGAAATAAATGACTGTTTTAATGCAAAATGTTTCATAACTAGAGGTGACCAAATTAAAGCGACAACAGTGTTCGAAAGTGTTGTCCAGTGTCTTGTGAGGGTAAATTGTCAACTCATTGGGCTGTTTAAAAAGAAACATTGCAAATTTTCTCTTTTTTGCCCTGCCCCAAAGATCTCCCTCATATACAGGCCTACACAAGGCATACAGACGGTGCCGTATACGACCATGTATTCGTAGGATTCCAACTCGTTAGGTTAACATAATAGAGCAAAGGCGTAAGTCGGAAATGGATAAACAAGTCATGTGTAGTTTCGTATTTCATAAGCATTTTTATCATATGCGGTCGTTCAGATTTAACGTAATAACGTCCTATAAAATTAAACCCGAAATATGGAAACCAAATAAACATAGTAGATTACTGTATCAAGCATATCATTTTACCGTATTGGTAATAATATGTTACATAGCGAGATATCATTCGGATAGAAGTATATCAAGGGCCATATCGACAACGCCCGATCACGTGACAATTGATCTTAGAAACACAGTTTGTGCAAAAAATTGGATGCTCTGTATGTTTAGTCAGTACATTGTTCTTATTCTTTCTTCAGGGCAGTTAATTATACTGATTGGGTAAAAAGGTAGTCTTCTCGTGTACACCAATCAGCAAAACCTCGCGTAATTTCTCGTTATTTCGCTCTCATCACCTAGCTCGGCCGTGACAGGTGTATGAATATGTATCAAAATGGTAAATTTTGTTCGCCGGAAGCCTATTTACTGCCGTTTGGACAATGAAATATAGGATAATCGAGCGAATTTCTTTTGGCTTAGATGCACTATATCTATTTCAGGAAAAAAATGATGTTCTGAATGTAAAACAAATTGAAACTGTAAAATCTGTCTACATGCTGTGAAAACGTTCTGGCCAAAATGGCGATAATCGTATCACGTCTGAGATGATGTGCGCGGTACATTCGATGGCTTCCGAGTGCGTGTACACATTGAGTGGGTTTACTTGCTGATGGGATTAACCGAGTCAAATGACTTGTTGATAATAATTTTACTTTTACCAGTGGTACACGAATTATACGTGGTACTGATGAGATCCAGTAGCTCTGTCACTATTTCCCGTTTCTGCCCTACATATACTGTAACATTAAAAAGTAATCACTTTTAAAACTTTAAGATCCTCGCCACGTAGACAATACTCCTAAGATTCTTATGTATTTTTGCAATATCTTGTTTAAGCGGCGTTTAGAAGCTGGGAACATAACAAAATTATTTTGTTGAGATTTTGAATCATTGCTTAAAAACGGTCTTAGCATCTAGGCCGAAAGGTCGCTTATCAATATACCCAGAAGTTGAAAATCCATCTTAAGACACGTTTTTATTATTTTTGCAATGTTAGTTTGGTTATACTGAGGGAGTTTCCACCACTGGTTTCTTAAACAACAAATTTAACGGAATTGCTTAAGCCAACGAGACAATATTTGGAGTGATCCTAACATATCTAATTGAACACCTCCAATCCCTATGACAAGCTCTACAAAGGATTACTCCGAAAGATTTCTCTAATTGAAGTCCGCAATAAACGAAGCTCGGCGAAGCTAGCGTTACTTGGTGGCTGTATGTGTTGGAGGATATCGATCACGGCAAGACGACAAGTAGATCGATCAGAGGGAACACGTTAGTGCCAGTTGAAGTTCTTACGTTCGACAACAGTCGCTATAGGCCTGCACACTGGTCATACAAGTATTCCATTCAGTAACTTGGCAGGCCAGTCTTTATATAGGCTAGGTATATAAATCTGAAACCAGCGCTCGAAGGGTAGCTCGGCATGGTTCTATTGTGTATATTTGAATTTATCTCTTTTGAATTTCGTTCGTTTCGTACCTTAAACGACAGAATTAATCTGTAAGCAAAGATGTTGAATTTAAATATAAAGGCCTTATACACTCGGCTTTATTATATGCCATGCCGTTTAACAGGTTGATATAATGCACATTTGCATTATTATGCTATCATTTTAACTACATAATGCCATCGTTTTCTTATCAGTATCTCTTAATCTTTATTGATCGAGACCTATATTTCTGATTGCAATTGGTTGGTTAAGAAAGGGGAACAGAAGCGTCATTCCGACACTGAGGAAAATTGACTTATAAGAAACATAAGACTTTCTACCTCTTTGGTCCTTTTGGACTATCTGTAAGCTATATTCAAATCCAATCTAACATAAATAAAATATTCTACATACATGTAATTATATATTCTATATAATATTCTATTAAATGTTTATATCTAGATCACACTTCAATATACTCAAATATGAAACTTCAGTACTCTGATATAAAGTTAATTTCTGTTGCATGTAATATGAAGCAATGAAATAAACGCAAAACAAAAGTTAATTTATTGTATTATTCATATAGCCCTTCGAAATCAGGGTCGGAAATCGGCAACGGATTTTAACTAAGGCTAGAATGGTCATACGCAGCTTCATCTTGTAAAACTAAATCTTTGCTAGATCCTTATACACGGTACATTCTATTTTCGAAGAGGGTGGTTGGGTGGGAGCCTCCTGTGCCCTGGTGCTCGCTACGCCAAGGGGCGCAGGATGCCGATTTGTTGTGCTGTCCCGTTTTGTTAATGTTATGTAAATGTTTTGTCCTGTCTTGCATGTTGCCAGCATCGTTAAAGGTGGTTCCCTTCACCAAATGGGCTGGCACGCCGTCATATAAGTGAAATAATCTTGAGTACGGCGTAAAACCCCAATCAAACAAACAAACAATTTATTTTCGAACGACAGCTGGCGGATTGTTCTATGATATTTTTAGAGCCGGTCTCAAAACTGACAGGTCAACTGATTCCAGGCTGCTTAGTTCTCCGTAATTCACATATAATTGGACCCGTGTGGCCTTCGAACGAACGCTATATGCCATAAACTCGTTCTCTGCAGAAAGATTATTGTGATATAAATGACAATATAAACGAAGAGGTTCATAGCAAACGGACTGATTTAGACCACAGCTTTGGCATAATTTCTCAAGTTAGACGTGGAATGAATGTCAATTAAATAAGATATATAAAAAAAACGCTATTTAGTTAGTCTTCAAATTTACAGAATTAATTTGTCTAGAGATCGTTTTTTTTAGTCGAACCCAAAATGAGGATTCCTAAATACAGAAGCGGCGCTTGCGCAGAATTTGCCAGCATGTTTGTCAAGCAAGTTTGCCTCTTTCGAAGTAATGAAATTTCTCTTTAACCGACAGTTATTTTATTGTCATTCAGAAGTATCTTATTAACTATAATAAGACTAAATACGACTTAAAACCTTTTGAGTGATTGATTACTAGTATATCAGCGAAGCCCCAACAAAATAGTAGTTTTTTTTTTTAAATAATACATAGGCCCTACCACAGTGCAACAAGACTTGAATAGTATTTTTGTTGTTTTGGGATAACACTTTCTGATACTGAACAAATTCTAGCTCGGAAAAGTTTGCAGGCTGATCCTTGCGGGAATCAAACCCACGACCCTCAGAGTCAGGCACCGAGTCGTCAGCAGTAAATGACGCCACCTAAAGACTTGAATACCGGTACTGCTTTTACACTATTACTACTACTACCACAATAAAACAACACTTGTCTGTATCTCTTACATGACATGCAACAAACACTACTGCAAGATTTTCTGTTTCTCTTATTTAACATACCACATTACAACAGAATTCATATTTAATAATAAATGTTAGGATTACAAAAAATGACACTGTTTTGTCGGTATACACAATTGGAGCCATTTAGAGTATTTTATATATTAATGTATTGAGAAAAATAAATGATACATGGCACCTTCGGGAGATGAAATCGAGTTTGAGATTTGCCGAGTATAATTTGTCACAAATGGAGGTACAGAAAATGAAGCAAGCATGTCGGAACAGGCCACTGGCTTTAGAGTGAACACAAAGTCAATTAGCCACCTTGTGTATAATGCATAGAAATCTGGCTACGTCGGTTGGAGCTCGTTTAAAAAGGGACACCCTGCAGAATTCTCGAAGAAGCCCATTATTAATTCAGGGAAGTTTTCAAGGAAGTTTCAGGCGAAATCCATTCGAGATTCAAAGTCTTCTTAAAACGCAACTGAGTAGCTCTGGTATGATGTCTTCAAGATGATACCGCATTGTGTGAGACAAAAATAAACCTCTTCCTTTTGGGATATTGAGTTATTGAAGTCACTGAGGAATATTTTGACATTTAACAGTAACTGGGCTTCAGTTTAATCACATTTTTTTGAATTGTTGAACCCTGCTCCAGCTTCAGGATTAAAGGAGAATGTAAAGTTAAAATCACTGAGCTGAAGACTAAATGTGTTAAATGCCTTCCTAGCATTGCTGAGAGAAAATGTTTTCAAATTATCGGAAATGAGAGGAATTCGTTCGGGAAATATGTGTCTGGGCGTAATATTATCGCGGAATTCAGTTCAGTAAAGTGATCAACGAATGTATTTAATAAACTTGAAAACCAGTATTTACTTTAGTATAATCGCAATTATGTATCTTATCTGTTCCTTAAAATAACTTTCTATAGAATACAACTACTCATTTCCACATTTTTATGCCAGCTGGGGTTAATGGCTCGTAGAAGCAAACATGTTTTTTGCTTGAATTGAGTTTTATGGCGTACTGAAGGTAAATACAATGGAAGGACGGCATGAAAATTGAGTTTTATGCTGTACTAAATTAAGGTAAACAAACTGATAGAACGGCACGTGAATTTAGCTTTATGTCGTACTGAATGGTTAATAAACTGATGGGACGGCACAAGCATAATACGGTGTAACTTAAGAAACATTGGGAAATCTACATTGTAAGACATGGAAACCAAATAAAGGTCCGGTTAGGGTGAATATCACCAAGACAGCAGGTAACATAATTAACATTCATCCTCCACAGGCAACTGCATGACTAATACATGGACGTAAAACGTACTACTTATTAGCAAGCCAGAAGACAACTGCTAGGTGCGGCAGTAAAATGGTAAGTTGTTGATTCCATAGAAGCAAACATGCCTCGTTTAGTTTCTCTTGCTTCCAGGAGTCTTTACGTTTAACCCCGAGTCTAACCGCACGTGCCTCCACAGTCGTTAATCAACATCCGAAAATAGCTCATAGGAACACT
>JAVFBZ010158732.1:0-10104 GCA_032466195.1 Katharina tunicata | reverse complement strand
TGTCACAGTATGAAAATAATCGAAAAATAGAATGTATAAACAAACAAACCGCGTAATGCAGACAGATACAAATGTAAAGTAGACTGAGTTATCCCAGACGAAATGGGGTTGATGAAATTTTGTTTAGACACCTGGCATAATTCTGCTAAAAACGAAAACTCTTTATATTTCTCATAACACTTTTCAGATAAACCGCTGGTAGGTGCTATTTATGAAGGCCGAAGTTCGTGGTTGAATGCTGCCGCTAATATTAGGCGGTACATAACTAGATGACTAGAAAGAATGATAATCTAATTTGACAGATACAGGAAATTTTGCTCAATGGCCTTATATAATTCAGCTTTTGGTTATTCTCCGTGAACGGATGAACATATGTAAGATAACTTCCCATGGGGACTCGACCTCTGTCATTATGAAACCTCAGTGAGAAACTTGATTTGGATAAAAAATAGAGCAACAAAGGCCAAACTGACAAATTTATGAGGCGAGTTAAATGGAAATTATAAACTAAGGGCAAAAGCTATTTGTTTAAGTGAAAGCGTATATAGGAAAACCCAAATATCATCACACCCCCTCCCTTAATTGCCTACAAGAAAGCTGAATGCAAAAACAAAACACACAAATAATAGAAAACCATGTTTTACTTACGATAAAAAGATTATAAAAAGTTTAGAAAAATAACCAATACCTTCAACGTGGAAACAATGCAAAATATATTATTGTACGTCCATTACACGACAATCAAACCCCATTCTATAATACCTTCAGTGAAGATTTCAATAGTTTATTAACGTCGGGGTAAGCAGAAATTGCCGCATCATCGATCTTGTTACACACATAAATGGGGTTTAAACTAATGAATAAAAAATAAGGCAAAGATAGACAGTGTACAAATTTCTTCAGGAGAGTATAAAAATGTACAGGGCTTATCCAACAAAATACCACGCCTGGTCCAGGAAAATGACTGCAGACTTACTGACTGAAATAACAAGTACATACAAACCAAACGCGCAATTGTTTTATTATAATCAAGAATGACAGTTAAATAGTGTTATGCAAAGCTATCCTCAACATTATAAACTCTAACGATTAATCAATATTAGCTTCAGGTTAAAGCTAATGTGTACAAATTCCTCAGCCCGAATATCATAGTAAAGTACTCATCAAGCGGTTAAAAATAAAATCCAGATTCCGGGTTACCTGATATCGATTCCAGCCTCTTAGAACCGACACCTGGCTTTAGTACAAAAACATACGTTTTGCAGTAAGTAGTATAATGCCAGAAGCGGCAATGTGGATCCACACTGTGAAGCCAGTTTTCAGTCCTTTCCCTAACTTAGTCTTCCAAACACATCCATCCAAAAAGACGTTTTTTTTTGTAAAATGCCTAACAAGATAACTAAGAGTTTGTTATAGTCAATGAGAATATATTTCGTTAACGATTATCTTGTGTTGGCAAACTCCGAAAGAAATGTTGAGTGTTATTCAGCACCCGTCACTCAGAAAAATTCCAAGAAATGAAATCGTAAGTTTCGTCAAGATGGTTAGAAATGCAAACGGTAAAACCTATGCAAGGTTGACATTGACAGCTAAATCCATACCACTATTGCAGCAACAGAATGCGTAGAAACTCAGCTAACGTTTCAATTTCTGAGAATAAACGCTTTTTGCTAATCGAAAAGAGATTGTATTAAAAATTGTATCGTACTAACCATTTTAACTATCCCCATAACGTTTAATGTAAACTGTAGACAGAGTTAAGGATTATGGATTCTTGTTCCCGTTAAGGTGTTATCACCCGACAAATGTTAGAAGAGAAGCCAATTTAAAAGTTAGTGTTAGAATAGTATAATGCCGGGATCGGAAGGTGTGACGTGAAGCTGGTGTCCCGCCCTCTCCCTGTGTATCTACACCAAATATCCACAATCAAGAATACATTTGCTATTGACATGCAAAATAAAGGAACTCCTATTTCATTAACATATATGAGTATAAGGTATTCTAACGTATAGGCTTTACCGTGTTGGAGTGTTGGGTGTGAGAGAGTAGTGACTGTCAACGCCTATATCACTAAACAATTCCAGGTTATGCTATATTGCTTAAGGCCATGAGCTTATTTCCTTACAACAGCCGAATTATAACGTTAATATTTTTTTTAAACGAAAAGCAAAAGACAAACATCCCAAACTTTAAATCATTGCAAGTTGAAAATAAATAAAATACTTCTATGACGTACATGTTTTACAAACTAGATTGTAAATTTAAACAATGAAGCCTTCAGTAAGTTTCCGTATGACTTTGCCACAAACGAAAAGCCACTCAAATGGTGGAGTGTTGTGTTTGAGGAAGCAAGGTTTGAATAGCTTTTATGCTTGAGAGTTTTCTATAAAGAAAATCTCACGAAAAAAGCGATTTCATATGACCCTAAGCAGCTTCCATAACGAAATACTTTCTGCTAATCGTGAACAGTCAAACCAATATTTATGAAGGCTACTCATATTTTACCTCCAGCTATTTTTTTTCCAGTATGACAAATATACAAAAATTAATTAGCGGAATTTATTTTCGCGCTTAGGCGTAATCTTGCGTTGCAGAGTATGGTGGAAAACCTTGGGAGAAAGCTAAAAAACTCCGCGATCTCCATAGCTACCGGAACTTTCAAGTCGAGATATCGAGTCAAATCATAGCTATCTGTAAATACAACTCCATGTCCAAATTAATGTGACCCTACACTGATCAGTTAATGAATATAGAATACACGTAGACAAATACATACTCGTTTACTAGTTTGTCTATGTGGCTCTGGATCTAGTCGAGTAGTGCAGCGTTTCGGAATCCTTTAAAGTAGCAAAGATTCCTCTCCACGGACAAACGCTCTTCGCGTTGGGAGTGTAATTAGAATGGCAAAAATAATCTACTGATCTAAAAACTAACAAAAGTTCTAAGGAAAAACGATTTCTAGTTCTAACTAAAGGCAGAGTCAATGTCTTAAAGAGAAACACAAAAAAGTGATACCAAGTAGAATTTACGGATAGCTATGCCTCCACTTGTACTTTTCGACATTTCGTCTTAATTCATGGAAAGCTGCAGCGAAGGTTCAGAATATTAGCTGTCTTTTGTTACTAATGTGTACATAGCCGCCCGTCCACCATCCAAATCAGAAAGCCCATTAAGGTATTCGAAACAGAAACCAGATTCTCCTTATGACAGTTTCACGTGATATCGATTGCGGCCTCTTAGAACAAACACGTGGCTTTCATAAACAAACTATTTTTTATTACTAAGTACTGAAGTGCCATAATGCTTGAGGCGAGATACTGAACCGTTATGTGAATAAGACGTTCTTTACACTCTAAAGTTATTTTTGCCAAACATCCTCAATCAAGGAAAATGTTACCTCTTATATGATCAATTAAGGAACTCTGGTTTTGTTAATACCAATAAAAGTAAGAGATAGAATACCGGTAGAGATATGGCACAGTTGGGAAGACGGAACGGCATCTTCATAGCTTCAGAGTAGGGATAATGGTTTTTCAAGCTAATGTAAAGGGATGTTATGTAGGTTTCTGTTTGACAAATTAATCAAAACGTTTCGCAAAAAATAGAGATCATATTCTCCATGTTTATTCGGGTTTCTTATAAACGTAAGGTTGCTCTAACCGTCAACAGATTTTAATTTTTCGCTACTTCTGAAGTACTAATTTACATGTCCATTTATTCTGATTCTCTTAATATAAAACATTATTATGTAAATTATTATTTTCTTAAAATAACAGAAAATAAAATTTTATACAATGTAATTTTTTGCTACCTCTTTTTCAAATTGCTACTTGTTTTACAACATTTATTATGCCAACTGTGCCATTAGCATGAATTAACCACCTGTGTAAGCATATACTCTTTCAACCAGGACATCCGACTAACAATCGCAATACGTAATAAACACAAACTGCCTACACTCAAAGCGGGTATTTCCGATTATTTCGTTGGTCCCCACCTGATAGCTCACCTATATTAAATTGATTGTCACTGTTTGAAATCACGTCGGTAAGTTTTATCATCAAAGTTAACAATTTTCTAATTCAAATATTTGGGTCTTCTATAGGATAAAGTTCGCTATCGCAACTTTGTGAATTTGAAATAATAATAAAAATCGAAAATATTGAGCATTTGAAGATTAGATTAACCTAAAACAAATTAGTCATATTAAAGGAAGTACGTATCATGTTGATAAGGAGAAAAAAAAAACAATCCATCTAAATGTATGATTGAAGGTTCATTGTTTTGGATGTACATTGACACTAACCACATTTCATTCCAGAGCGTTAACGAAGGGGATTTTAACGCCGTGCTCCAGGGTATTTCACTTATGTCACTATGTGACACCAATATACACAGAACTCAGATCAAGAGCTATTCTGCTTGAAAGATGATGTTCCTCGTTCCAGCTCCATTTCGCCGTGGATAATAATTGCATAATTGGTCTGCACGATAACTTACTACATCACGTGTATGTATTACTTGAAAGACATGTGCTGAGAGTGTTAAAATTGCACCTGACCTTTTTGGAACCAAATGTAGGCTCTTCCGCTAATTGGTAGAGAACGTCTGTATTATATTGAGTGAAGGGAGCCGTTTTCAGTGCATAGGCCTACTGTTAGCCCAGTTACTCTTTTCATGACTCCGCCTGGTTAAAACGAAAAGCCTATCCTTATCAAAGTATATGTAAACCTATAAGTTGATTCATTCTACTGTGAGACTCTGGAGCTCAGTCGGTTAGAGCGCTGGCCCTCCTGCTAGCTAGAGACCAGAGTTCGAATCTCGGTGGAGACAAGCAAAACTTTCCTTCTCTACATTTATAAAAATAAAAATTATACATGCCAGAAACAGATTATCGTTATTACCCAATACAATAAACACATTTGTAGGTAATATCTACATTAAAGAGTCACTATCTCAATGTCACTGTGTCAGTGTGTCAGATTCGCAGCCTTAACCTGGATAACAAAAATTAGGTCGTTTTACCGTTAGCCTCTGTATCTTAGTCAGTTAGAGCGCTTGCCCTGCTAGCCAGAGACCCGAGTTCGAATTCCGGTTTGTATTGGATTTCTAGTGATTCTATTACTATTCGGTATGGGTAGGTATCCTAAATATATTTTGGTTGTTTTAAATAAAAAGTTAGTACTACAAAGGAAAGTTCAAGTAACCCTTTAGCAATTGTTCACAAGGTCAGCAGAAACCTCATCTCAACCGCCGTCTTTGTTATTATTCATCAACTTCTTCTGTGGCCTATATGGATATCACATTTATTTACATCGTTTATTTAGTTTGCGACTTCACTAGCAGTGAAGTCTGGAAGCTCGACAATATTCATGACCATACCAGTTGGTGAACAAACTAGTTTTAATAACACCACCATGTTAGGAACATCAGCAACCAGTTAGTAAAATTAAGGCGAAAGACAAATATTGTTCACAAATTGTTCACAAACAGCTTCTTATTGCTGCTTAAAAAGTCAAGAAAAATATTGTCCAGTTAGAGTCGGTTTATTTTCCGAATCACTATATGTGGCTGTCTCAGACTCGTGGCAATAAACCTTTCAACGAAAACATATCTTTGATGTATTTTAATTTCCGGGTATAACTCTGTATAACCCTCATCAAAAGGCAATAACTGTATAGTAACGCTTCGTATAAACTTACAAGCAAACAAACTAACAGATTGAAGGAAGAAAGACGACTTAAAATCATGTTTCTGTATAACACCTCCCCCACCCATCAGGCGCTGATTAAATATATACTGACTCGCCAATTATGATCTATTGATATAGTGACAATAGATATACACTTTTAGAAATGTTTACCTTTTAATTTAGCCTATGCGATACGATTTTCATTTTTTTTACAGATTGGAATATAGAATGCGATGGAACTGAAACGGGTTTCAAGATTGTAACAGCAGAAGAACCTAATTATATACTCAGACGGTTAAATGCCAAGTCCAGCCCCCCCCCCCAAACAAATATGGACAAATGTTTATTTAGTTACGTTGCGACAATTACCAAATTTTCTTCAACAGAGTGGTATATACAAGGATTTTTACAGCTTTTATAATTTTTTTTTACAGCTTTTTTACCTTATTAAATCAGTAAAAATCCTTGTGTGTACCACTCTGTTGAAAGCAATTTGGTAATTGTCGCAACGTAAGTTTATAAAACATTTGTCCAGCAGAACAGAATTAGGTATTGTTTGTGAAAATTATAGTGATCCTGGAAGGCTAACAAACATTTATTCATATTTTACACGAATTTCAGTATCTAAAGCGTACTGCGTTTTATGAATACTAAGGCTATGCAATGGTTAGTTTAATTATCACATGGCAGTTGCTACTTAGTCACTCTATTTATTCGATGTTTTGTTTATCTTGGGGATAAAATTATACAAAACATTTTTATCACCAATTTTTAATTTGACAAAGGATATACTTTAATAATTTGTTGTTGTCATACATTCTCGTTTTTTAGGTGTATTTTTTTAACGGCTGTCAAATGCCACCTTGGAGAAGACGAAAAATAATGACAGCTTTTAATCCGTTCACTACTCAGTCACAGTATGGAATTAAACGAAAAATAGATATAGCTTATATAAACAGACAAACTGCGTTATGCAGACAGATACAAATGTTATGATAAGAATGCCATACTCCTGGGTCACTAGACTGAGTAATCCCAGACGACATTGGGTTAACAAAGTTTTATTTAGACACCTGACATACACCTGCTTAAACCGAAAACTCATTATATATCTCATAACACTGCATCGTTGATGGTTGAAGTCTGCCGCTACTATTTGGCAGTACATATCTACAGGGCTAGAATAAATGATACTCTAATTTGACAGTTACAGGAAATTTCGCTCAATGTCCTTATATAATTCAGCTTTTGGTTATTCTGCGTGAACGGATGAACATATGTAAGATAACTTTCCATGGGGACTCGACCTCTGTCAGTATGAAATCTCAGTGAGAAACTTAATTTTGATAATAATAGAGCAACAAAGGCCACACTGTCAAATTTGTGAGGCGATTTAAATTGAAATTATAAACTAAGGACAAAAAAATATATTTGTTTAAGTTAAAGCGTATATACAAAACCCAGATATCCACACACCCCTCCCTTAGAAGAAACTGTTAACTTACTTACTTATTTTAAGATTATTGACGTGTCCATTCTGTAGAATAATTTACGCCAGAAAAAAAACAACAGCAGAAACTGTCGCAACATTGATCTTGTTACAAACAGAAATGTGTTTTAAAGTAATGAATGAAACAGAAGACAGAGTGAAACCGTGTACAAATTTCTTTAGGAGAGTATAAAAACGTATAAGGCAAATCCAATAAAACTGGTCCCGGAAAATTACTTCAGGCTTACTGACTGAAATAAAAGTACCTAAACGGCAAACGCAATTTTTTATGATCAGCAAGAATGGCATAAAAATCGTATGATACAACGCTGTCCTCCTCCTTTTAAATTATAAAGATTAATCAATATTAAGCTAATGTGTACAAATTCCTTAGCATATCATCAAGCGGTTTAAAATAAAATCCAGATTCTTTGTTTCGTAATATCGATTAAGGCGTCTTAAAGACAGACACGAGGCTTTGGTACACAAACAAATTTGTTGTTGCGTCCTTTCGTCCTATATATGTCTTCCAAACACATCCATCAAAAAAGACGGTTGTTTGTAAAACAAAAGAACTCAAATTTTGTTATAATTGATGTGAATAAGTCCTGTTAGTAATTATCTTTGGTTGGCAAAACGGAAAGAAATGTTGAGTGCTAATAAGCACCCGTCACTCCAAAACATCACAACCAATGAAATTGCAAGTTTCGTCAAAATGGTTAAAAATGCACACGGTAAAACTGAGGCAATGTGTTATTATAACATTGGCCGCTTTATCCATACCAGTATTGCAGCAACAGAATGCGTAGAAATTCAGCTAAATTTTCAATTTCTCACAATAAACCCTTTTTGATAATCGAAAAGAGATTGTATTTAAAATTGTATCGTATTAACCATTTTACATATCCCCATAACGTATAATGTACACTCTAGACAGAGTTAAGGATTATGTATACTTGTTCCCGTTAATGTGTTATCACCCGACAAATGTTAGAAGAGAAGCCAATTTATTATAATGCCAGGATCGGAAGGTGTGACGTGAAGCTGGTGTCCCGCCCACTCCCTGTGTATCTACACCAAATATCCACAATCAAGAATAAATTTGCTATTGACATTCAAGTAAGGGAACTTCTATTTCATTAATATATACTAGTTTAAGGTATTCTAACGTATAAACTTTACCGTGTTGAAGTGTTGGGTGTGAGATAGTAGTGAATGTCAACGCCTATATCACTAAACAATTCCAGGTTATGCTATATTGCTTTAGGCCAACAGCCGAAGTATAACGTTAATATTTTGTTTATAAGAAAAGCAAAGGACAAAAATCCCGAATTTTAAATCATTGCAAGATGAAAACAAATTAAATACTTCGATGACGTACATGTTTTACAAAATAGATTGTAAATTTACACAAGGCATTACACAAATCAGACCTATGAGATTGATTGGCAATCAAGAAGTAACAGAGATGAACGCGCCGAGAGTTATACATTTGTTTGTGTTTTAGTTGTTGGAACCACATCGCCATCTGGCGGGAATATGGTAAAACAAAGCCCCTTAGGTCATTAACGTTAAAGTTCGGTCTCTGTTCCGAATACTTTACTTGCCAATGTTTAGTCAACACCACACACTCGGTAGTCAAAATGGCTGGAACTGAGAAATACCAGACGCATCTGTGTCCGTCATTTACGACTTGAGAAACATTCCCGCATGTTTCCAGGTACAGAACCCAGTGAGAAAGTTTATTTATGTAATCGCAGGCTGAGCTCTATCGTCTTCAAACGATGGCCATTAGGCTGGATGCGGTTTGATAATACACCAAGAAGACCCTCGTGAAAACAGAACAAAGAGAAAGGTAACTTGTCCATACAACTGGAAATGTAGATATCGGCTACAAGCTCTGAAAGGTGGAACTTAATGTTATGGAATGTCCTTTAGGTGACGGCTTAACGCCCATCGTAGGTTTACATTGCCTTGGCGGTATTGGTAATTTGTCTGCATGGGAATTCCACTAGAGTATATAAATACATAGCAGTGGGCAGCTGATTATTCGCACAGGTAAATGCATGTTAATGTGACTTTGATACCTGATTACATTTCAACACTGTTTATAAGTGACAATCACCACGGCCGTTTGGAGAGTAAACAAGGCCTGTGTTAATCCGCTAACAAGCGGTCCAAAACAATTAAGATTATTTTTCAGTTTCTTGCTGTATAATGTAATTGTGTTTGACGATAGACTGCGCTTACGAAATAAACCACTTATAAGTACTCTGTCAAACATCGAGGCTGATATGCCTACAGATCTTGCTTTATTTCACTACGGTTTAAACAGTAATTAAGAGAACGACATAATATCGGTAAAAAAATGTTTAAGACGATAATAGAAAAAAAAATAGCTAATTAGAAACTGTGTATAGTTTGTTAGGTGTTGTGCAGTTGCATAAGTACAGATAAGAATCCCCCACAGTACTAAATGTTCTCGATACATCATTCCGCAATCGACACAACTAATCCGAGCATCAGAATTGTTATTTTTTTATTATTATTATTTTTTATTATTTATTTCCACTTATTAATAAATCACATTTACATCATATATCATGCTGTCATAGCACATATCATGTTGTTATAACACATAGAATATATACCATTATATTATTACTCATTATGCATTTTCATATACCATATAGATATTGAGCAGTTATTGTAAAACTTCTAACCAGTCCTTCCAAATAACCATGAATTCATCATGTTTGTCGTTTTTAAGGGCTGTTATTTGTTCCATTTTGACGTATTGGAATAATTTAAACTTAAGTTCTAATAGTGATAAGCGTTCCTCTTAGCATCTTTTTGTATATATATAATAGCGAAATATTAACAAAATATAATTTATAGGATTAAACTTATTACCAGGTATCAA